>VYZT01015846.1:30767-67150 GCA_013400735.1 Pomatostomus ruficeps
ATGATTTCTACCTCCAATCCACGGTGATTTGTAAAAACATATAAATAAAGGCGAAGGGTTTTCCCCTCTCCCTCTTTCCCCCTTCTAAAAAAAAAAAAAGAAAAAAGAAAAAAAGAAAATGAACAATGTTCAAGACAACAATATGTGTATTAAATAAAATGTGCATTTCTGATCAGCAGAATAAATGGAAAATAACCTTGTTTCTCTTGAACACTACCCTGGTGATCTGTTCAGCAATGGATGCAACAGGGAGATTTCATGTTTTGGTAATAGTAAGGTAAGTAGATAATAAGCAACAAAATTTGAAACCACGCAGAATCAGAATGCTGTATTAGAAATGAGTTTGCAAACTAAAACTGATTACAAGCATGGGATTTGTGTGTCTACATAAGGGAAAAATGATTAAGGCCATTTGGCACCTCTTTTCTTTTTCATATGACTGAGGAGTTACATGCTGAGCTTTCCCACCAGCCCCTTAAATTGATATATGATGTTAGCCTTGAACTACGCTGTCCTCAACAGATGGTCATTGGGCTGAACCTCTGGCAACTGGAAAGCTTTGAGAGATTGGCAGTTTCAGCAACTTCTTTTCCTTGGGCAGGGCCAAGTTGATATTTCCTTAGCTGCGTTACAAAAAAAATGGGAGAGGAAAAGATTTTTTTAGGAACTTAATTGCAGATAGGACTTTATCTTCACTCCCTGCTCCGAAATCCCTTTCATACCACACTCTTTTAGCTTTTGTTATACAGCTGAATGACATCTTGGTTTGTGGAAACATGTAATATAATACAAAGTCACCTTACTGAAGATAAAAGGTAATTAATTTTAAAGAGAGAAGGGATTCAATAACCTATTACTAAGGTATCTCATGCAAAGCATTTAAGAATCTGAAAGTCATCTACAATTAATCAGATCATGCAACCGTTCTGTGCCGCATGCTGGGATTGATCACATTTTATGTACAGAAAAGCTGAAGTACTGTGCATTTAAAAGGCTAACAAAAGATGTAACGTTGTATCTTCTTTTTTTTAAGCCTCCAAGTAAATATTTGACTATTGTGTGTTTTCAGAAGCATTTTAAATTCCAAATGAAGTCTTTAGACTTGAGATAATTAGATTTAAGATCAAATTACTACTGTATAATTTTCTTGAGTGATTAGAAGTTATGTAGAGGGAAGTTCACTTGCTCCACACCAATTTTCCATACCAAACTACTTTCTTCCAAGACCGACTCCCTGTCACAGTCAGATCTCTGATTTATATAGGCTGGCAACCTGAAAGTTCCTCATGACAGCAGCAGAAAGTGCTTCACGAGCTTCAGGCCTGCAGTGTGTTTGTTATGGGAACTGTGTACAAAGCAGCATATCAAAACTTCAGTGTCTTCAGGACATTAATTTTCCTCCTGGCCAATACACAGAGCGGCTCAAGTGGAGCTCAGAGGTCACCTTGTCCCTGATTGTGAAAGCCGTCTCCAATAAAATCAATGAATTATGGTCAAAGCGAGAGGAAAACAGAGAAACGAGGAAACTGTTAGAGCACCTTCTCTTGGAGCCTCTTTACAGAATTAAACCCACTCAAACACACGACAGCCACGGGGAGCACAGCATTTCACCCTTGTTTCCTTAGGCAGCTGTGCTGTCCCTCCCTCTGCCCACTTCTGGACTCTTCCTTGTAACTCTGGGGTCTATCTGCGTGCTGCATTGCCATACGTGCAATAATGGAGCTGTGTTCCTACTCCAGTGGAAAATGGCATTACAAAAGACCCCAAGTCAGCATTGTCATAAGAGAAAAGGAAGTTTCCAGTCATTTTGAAAGGGATACAGCTAGAAAATTAGTCCTCAGGTAGCCTTCCACCAGCCATGCTGCAGGCTGCCATTTGCACCAAAGAGAACAGGCGTGGGACACATAGCAGGACTGAGCCACCAAGAGTAGGTGGGATGGCAAGGGAAAAGCAAGGAAGAAGGAAAACAAAGATAACAAATGGCTTCATTAGTTCTGCTGCTTACGAAACAACGTGCTAGAGTTAGTGGCCTTGGCAATGTCCTGTTTAAATAATATCAAGGTTGAGTTCAAGGACCCTAGGGGAAAAAACTATTTGAGTTTGCAAGTACAGTGGAAAACTACTCTATTATTATTCTGTGGTTTTCTGCACGTAAAATTTGTTCTTTCAACAGTTTCATTAAAATGTACTCATATTAAATACCCAAACTATGGCTGTGTTTAAATAACTTCACCTGAAAACCCCTGTAAGTTTAATGATATGGTTAGCAGTCCTTTCCTGACACTGAACAATCTCATAGATGAAATTTCAACAGCAAAAACACAAAATCATAACAACCTATGAATAAGATGTGTGGAAATGGTTGAAGACAGCATGTCAACTAAGACTCCAAATTCTAAACCATTACCCATTGCAACATCTTTCTTCAGTAATTCAATGTTAACAGGTTACTCTTTTTAGGCATCTTGAAAAGCAATATGCTACTGGTTTGAACTACTGAAATGATAGAAGTGTTAAAAGAACAAATATCACATGTCAAACCACGGAACAAACTCACCACAAACTCTTCTTGAAAGAATACCTAATAAAGTAAAACTAGAGAAAGGAGATGTATCTCTATATATCTATCTATATCTATATTTCTATATATCTATCTCCGTTATATATATATATACATATACATACATACATATCTGTATATATTCCACTTATTAGTAGAATGATAAAAGTCCTAGTATTTTGTTGTAGACATAGACTGAAAATTTTTCTTTATTCTCAAACTTCTGAGTATTATCAGGCACAAAAAGTAACTCAGAAGCAGAGGTTTGACTGCAAAACCAGACACACTTATTCACCTTTGGACAACTTGCCAAATAAAGTTAATGAATAAAGATACTTTTCAGGGGACATCTGAACATAACAGAAGCAGTCACATTTCTCCAGTAATCATCTGTTTGTCTGTCCCAAATCTGGAAGAGGTCGCTATCCTCAAATCAAGTTCCCATCATCAGCCTAGTCCAGATGCCTTTTATTGTAAATCCAAAGAGCTTCATGATGAAAACAAGAACGTAACAGACCAGACACATTTCCAGCTTCCCATGTGGTGGGTTTCTGAAGCGCGTGGCAGAATATTTCATGGAGTCATTTAGAAACCTGAGTTATGGGGAGACAAGTCACTGCCTATCAGCTAAAGCACTCCTTAATTACATAAGCCCTAGCAGCGCCACATTATTCTAACTCCCTCCTTTGCTGAAAGAGGACAGGGATGGAGATAGTCTCAATTTTGGTTTTCATAAATGCTAGCACGCATGCAACTTCTGCACACAGATGAACAACTGCAAGAACATAGGTTATTATTGTAGTCTTCTTTCAACAGTACTCTCATATCACAATGATAACTGTTTTTTAAGAGCTACAAAGTTCAGAGTGCAAAGAGATAACGTAACTCCTCTATCTCAAGCTACCTCCTTCCTCTGACTTGTATCAACCACAGTCATCACATCCATCCTCAATTTTACAGCAGATCAAACAAACATACAAACTGAAAATAAGGATGCTTGGTTTTGAATCACAGAAAGGTGAAAGAGCTGAAAAAAGACTCTGCAGACTCCTGCTTAGATAAGAGAAATGGTATAATACAGCATTTCTGGAAATGTGTCAAAGGCTTCCCAAGATGGGGTTAATTCTAATCACACTCATGTTCACTTGTGTCCAAAGGTCTGCAGATTAGATGAAGTTCACTTCAGCTTCATTAACCTCCATGTCCGGATCCCAAATGTAGTTTGTCTAAAAACAAATTCCTTTGTTACAACTCATAAAAAAGGATCTGGCTTTTACAGTTTTCCTCCAAGCAAATGTACGTGGGTAACGCTACAGCAGAAAAAGGAGAAGGAAGTTCAGAGGATTCACTTCAGGGTTGTGGTTGGAACGGATCTCTGTGGAGGTAATCTTATCCAAGTCCCTGCAAAGCCACCTACACTTAGTTGTTCAGGATTGTGTCTAATTTATTAAAAGTGGCTAAAAATTAACAGATATATAAAAAACATTAATTGAAAAAATGGTGATTCCTAGACATATATTTTAAACCACCCTTTATTTTTCAAAGCATGGCACCTGCCACTTATTTTCTGCCTCTCTCTCACACACCCTACCTACCAGCCCCCAAACACACACACACTGAAAGGGACAAAAAAATCCATAACTCTTATTTTCACCTGATCACAGTGATTACCTAATTTCAGTATAAGAAAGAAATTCCACATATGTTAAGATTCAAATGCCCATACATATGCCCAAAATGTACTTTTCAGTTCACAAATCATGTTAAGACAAGACCTTTTATGCAATGAGATTCAAGTAGTTCTCTGGACACTAGGTATGGTCTGGGATTACAGTAAAAATCTGTGATATTGTAGCTTGAATGAATTGCATTTTCTCAAGCACTTAAGAGAATACTGAGTGGTTTCCTGAGGAACCTCCAATGACTGACAGGATTTGTGTTTCATTTCCTCAGCAGTGCCGAGGCGGGGGGCTCACAGCTCTCCACACAGCAGTACCACGGTTACAGCAACGCTCACTTTGGTTCTAGGTTGACAGCAGACAGCAAGGGATAGAAACATGCTTTCTATACAGCAGAATTGGAACATGGCTATGACAAGTATTCGAGGCTTGGAAACTTATGTTCAAAACTGACAGGTCCAGCAGGGCTTCTGAACTAACCTATTTGCATACGTAGTCTCCCCACAGCTGCCTTTTCTGGAAATCTGGATGTGAAGTGCAAAGACAAGCCTGGACTAGGTTTCTATCTCCCAAGTGGAGAGGTTAAAAGAGCCTCAGAAGTGCAACACAGCATCCTCTGAAGTCCCCCAAGATGTGGCCACGAGCCTAAGAATACCAAACAGCAATGTAATAAGATAATTGAAGTCCAATATGTGGCTGTATATTCCTGGAGGCTGTGGTGACCAAGCTATAGGTAGGTTTGCAGCAGCCGTGACTAGGACAAGGCATCAGATTCCAGAGTCTGTATTTCTCTTCATTTGACCCTTAGTGCACTGTTCTGGACCCAAAGACTAAGCACATTTGACCAAGCCACTGCACAGTGAGATGTGCCTTTATTGTGGCACTATTTAATGCATATTTCAGTTTTGTTTTGTCAGAACGAAATGTATTTCAGATGCAGTATTTAAGAAATATTCAGCATCTGGGACTTGTATAGTTTTCAGCCAAGTAATTGCCATGGTCATTCAAAGAGCTGAACCCACAGAAGCATGAGATCATAATCAACGGTGATTTGACTTGCATCATAGATCAATTCTGAGCTGTTGTTTCAGTTCTTTGGGAACAGTACAGACAGAAAGAGGGATAGAGAGGAGACAGGGGGGAAAAAAACCCCAACAAAAAACCCCTAAACCTTTCTTTTTCCTGAACTAACCACAACAGATTACTTCCACTTTCTTCTGAAGTCAAGAGTAACTGCAGACAAAATCAGTAAATACAGTGATGCCCTAATGAGGGGCAGCAGTTCACAAAAGCAGTAAAATAAACTGCTCCAGAACACGATCCTTTGTATCCAAGAAAGCTCAACTGAAATGCGCTGCGGTAGCTGTGTAATGTCTCATGGGAATAGTTCCTATAGATTTAGCCAAAAGCCAATGTAATTGAGATTTGACCCTTTCAACTCAGTAGAGTACAAGTTTTGAGGAGGTGACTATTGAGAGTACTAAAATCACACTGAACTCTTAATTTTGGTGTTATTTTGCTTGCTTTTAGACAGTTTTTCATGGTAGGCTCTCATAACACTTAACAAGGAACACATACTTAAGCATCTAAAAAGTCCATAAAAGAGATGAGAAGTCTTATGGAGCAACCGTGTAAATGGCATGAAAGATATTAGCACAGTAACTGTGGAAACACCAGCAAAAAAATTTGGGTTTTTCTGGTGCTTTCACTCGCCCCAAGTTACTACATGAGCACATTTCTTATTATAAGAGCAAAATGTCTCACAATATTTGAAAGAATTATTTTAGATTTCCACATAGGGATTTAGTTGTACAATTCTTGAATATTATTAATAGTAACAACAACAACAACAGCAACAGCTTTGCCAATCTACAGAGCAAATTAAAAGTCTTGATAGACAGTGGCCTGCTTTAACCAGGAAAATAAGATCTCAGAACCTGGAAGGGGCTGGATTTCAGTCTTGCTGCCAGAGCTCTCTCTATCCTGACTCTGAGTAGTACAGCAGATCAGCCTAAATGTGTAATGCCAAACTAAAAATCTTTGCAAGCTGAAAGTTCTACTCCTCCTCCCTAATTACTGAGTCATGTTTTTTTGAACCCATATATCCATGGCACAATTCACAGGAGAATCAGTGGCTGCTCTAGCTCAGCATAACCAACTACAACTCGCTCTGAAATCAAGTCTTTAATTGCAGCCCTGACTTTTTCCTTCGAGCTCCTAGACAGCTTCCCACAAGTGGGTATTGCCAGAGCCTTTCATTTCTGCCTGCTTAGGATGGCAGGGTGAAGGTTAAAAGCTGTGTAAGCTGTGGAGATGAACAAAGTTAACCAAATAACAAAGTAGAGGCAATAGGCTTCTACAGATTCACAAATAAATACTTCACATTTTCAGCTCAGAAGAAAGCTCTGTGTTCTGGGCCCCCTAAAAAAACAAACATGTAAAACAACTACTTTTAAAAACAGAAACAGCCAGCAGCTGCAGCTTAACTATTTTACAATACATCTTTTCCAGCCATGGGTGTGGGATGAGGATGTGCTTGCTGGCCTCTTCAAAATCTGTGCTCTGGCAGTATTCCTCAGCAGGCAGCTGGGTAATTCCTCCCCAGCACCTTGGACTAATTGCAGACAAAAACATAAAATTCCGTGATAAGTAATGACATCACTCTGATGAAGCTAGGTGTGTTAGAAATACATGGAGTTAAAGAGAACAACTCTGTATTACAAAAAATACCCCAAAACTGAAGATGCATTTCATTAGACATACAGAGAGATTCATTAGCTGTATGAAGCTACAAATATCCAGTACTAAAGGATACCAGCTGCCTGAGGGAAGGACAGCACAACTCAGTTTATATATATCAATAACCTGTGGTAGGTATTAGATGGAACAGGTATTTTAAAGGACACAGTCCTGCTCAACATTGTATTCTCCCAGGAGCATTTTTCTCCAGTCCTGTCCTCACACTGTTTATTCATATCCATCTGTGCCTGCTAGGTGGTGCTGTGGGATGGCTTTTCTAAGGCAGAAAAGGCAAGCTTACTTTTTTCATTCCCTGCATTGGTATTTTTTTCTCCTACAGGAGAACAGCTGCAGTGTTTTCTGTATCTGGGCTGTACAGGATGTGTCCTGTCAGGTCTCTTGTCAAGCATGCGCTGGACACCACTGAGGATGCTGCTTCTCCAGGGCAGTCAGAGAAAATGAGTGTATCAGCTTTCATCTGCATGTGTCCATACCCATGCAGGAAAGCTGGAACCTCAGATGGAGGCAGGAGGTATTAATATCTAGGGTAAAATTTTCCAAATTTTCATTTCCCTTTGGTTCTAAAGACACAGGACATCTAAACAAACTGTTTTTATTGACAAAGAAGGACTTAAAATTAAATCAGACACACAAACTAAAAGCATGGTTTCAAAGGAAAGAGAAAAACTAAAACGTCCTGGAGCCCAATGAGTGAAATATCTCCCTTTTTCCCTCTCAGACTGCAACTCACTTCCATGATGAAAGGTAAAAAGTTTAGAAGACAACCCTCTGAAAAGGGTGGTAATGGGAAGGATGCTGGTTTAGGCTTCATTTTTTTTTCTGCAACTAACCAATATTTCAAGTGGTAGGATGCTGTAAGTGCTATAACATTCACAGTATCATAAACGATGCAGGCTAGGATTGAACTATTCAGACCTGTAGGTACAGTAAGTCTGGTGATGTCCATCTGTTCCACATAACTTCATGTCAGTTTAGCCAAAGATGATGAATAATCCTAACCCACCCTTCCGAGCAGAAGGGAAATAAAACAAAACAACCTCCAAGATGAGTAACTGCAGTACTACATCATATGATGACATCAGGAAAATTTCGTGCTCGGTTTTCAGATTCTCTCCCATGGCCCAATGCCTTGGGACACCCTCAGAGCCCTTGCTGTTCCTGTGCAAAAGGCACCCTAGTAAATGGCAAAGTGTCTTTAACACAGCCCTCAACTTCTGTGTAATGAATTGACATTTTCCATCTGATGCTCTGCTATGAATGATCTTCCACTGCCAGAAACTGAACTTGGGCATTCACATTGCATCCCTTCATCAGAAGGGGATGACAAGGAAACAAGAAGGGAAAATTTTGCAGGACAGTGACGGAAGTTGAAGTATATCATGGTTCTAAGGGAGTTTGCCTCAAATCTCTCTATTGGATCCACAGCTATTACAGACATTCATGTGAGCAGTGCAGATCTGGAAGCAAACCTTCTTTCAGGTGGTCTCTCATGTCTTTCCCCCTACAGCCACGCAGAATCCTTACTGCAGAGGGCTCTACAGTTCCCATGTGNTAATAAATACAGTAAAACATTTTACTAAATTTAATATACATATCTATTATATATTTAATATATTTTTAATATATTTTTAAAATATTTAGTATCTTCAGGAAAACACAGTGAACTGCAACACAGTCCCCAGGGATTAACAGTTTTGAGGCAACTCCGTACATTAATACCCGTGGGAGTCTCTTGTCCCACTTTACTGCTTCTTTTCTATAAGAAAGCCTGTGTCATATGCAAAGCTTAATTGGGGAAGCAGAAGCATTCAAACTGCAAGCTAGAGAAGTGTTATATTTCCCTACAAAATCATAACAATAAGGTGTTTAGACAACCACACAGCAACATTTAAAGTGCAGTGGAGAAAAATGCCTTCTGAGAGGTTGCTTTCATTTTATTACTGAGCTAAAGAAGGAAGCAGTTACATGCTGCTGGAAATGAAAAAGACAAATCATACGTTTTCTACAGTTCTGTGCCTTCTAATAAGAAGAGGAAATTCAAAAACAAAAGGGACCAATCTACAAAAATTCCGTGCTGGCTGAGGTATTAACAGTATTTTTTATATTCAACACCACATTCTTGTTTTTTATTAATGTGGTCTTCAAAAAGGAAAATAGTGGAGAGATAGAGGGGGGCAAACCAGGAAGCATCTGAACTCCTTGTTCAATTGCTGTGATCAAAGAAGGTCAGAATATGGGAAGAGAGTACACAGCATGCCCAGATGAGACTCATTTCAGTGTGCCATGAGAGCCACCTAGAGAGCCTGCTGGTATGCTGGAAATTATTCTGAAAAGTCGTTATATGGTATAAACTACTATTGGAGGACTGTGGAGATAAAGGAATAAAAAAGGAAGAAAGAAAACCTATCAAAGAACCTTCCTTTTGATCTTGATCTTCTGAAAAGTAATTGAGGTCCACACAGCTTCGCAGACCTCTTCCTTCCTAAGGCCTAGTCCTGTAACTGAGGAGACCAACATAAAATTGTGAGGTAACCATGATGAGTCCTGGGCAATAACCTGGTGAGGGACCTGAGCTGGTTGCAACTCAGAGGTTCCTCGGGGTGCACTACATGCTGAATATGAAGCCATCATGTGTGTTTTGGTAGTTTCCATTTTTGATACAGGGTATTTTTTCTGTTATCCAAGTATATTCAGATAGTAGTTGTTGCTTTAAAGAACAACTATATCTAAATAAAAGAATGACAAACATTTTTGAGCAATGCCAGAACAACAGATATGGTAACAATTAGTATCAGGTTCAACTTTCACCTATGTATCTGTCTTCACATATAATCTGTCCTTCTACTCCCTTATGTTCTTCCTCCAGGGCTCTAAAATCCAAATACCAATTTTCCAGATGAGGGACCAAGGCAAAAAGGGATTTGAAAACTGGTTCAAGAATGTGCCTGGAAGCTGGATTCAGCCTGGGTCTCCCAATGTAAAAATTCCCTCCCTAGCTGGGCCATTCTTCCAGGCTAAGCTACAAGCAAAACACTGGTATATTAACTGCTGTGTTGGCTGAACTGCCTCGGATCTGGTTTACATGACACTGCAAAAAATGTTGGATACCACCTTCTTTCCTGCAGGCAGAATTCCACTACTGCACTATATATATGGGAACAAGGACAGATACTCATTTAGGAAGAAAATTAGGATAAATTTAAAAGGAAAAAGAAAGGCAGTGCAGTATATACTAATTCAGTTTCTGTTCAAAAAGAGGACATTCAGGAAAATAACTGAGAGAAAAGGTAAAGCAGCACAGCTCTGCAGTAAAAGATGGGTCCTACACGCCTCATAGCAGCAGCCGCAGTGCACACAGCAGATTCAAGTCATACTTTCAGAGGAGTAAGCACAGACAAACATTTGAAGAGACTTTGTGTGGAATTTCTGCTACTTCCACGCAAACTCTCTTCTCCTTGCATTTCTGCAAAATCCTGTAATAATGATGCACGTCAATTTAGCAGTTCTTAAAAATATTTAATAACAACTCAATAATCATCAAAATAGAGGTGAAGGGAAGAAACAAAGTGGTAACAAAGTTACAAAGGTTACTATAAACAGTGAAAAAAAAAATAAAGTGATTAACAAAAATATCCTACCCATAGCTTATTAATTAATTGAACTCTGCTTGTCACAGAATAAATATCATAGTGTATTGTGATAAATATGTAAAGTGAGCCAAAGGCTCTGTTAAAATAAGGATGGAATACCTATATTCTTCAAACTTGATGGAATAAGTAAAAATTAACCATAATGCCCTTTCTTTAACAGTCAAAAATTCCCAGAATTTTAACACCTACTCAAGAATGCAAAAGGTTGGCCATCTCCTTTCTCCTACAGAAATACAGGAGTATGTAGCACGGATGAGGCCGACTAGGCCGAGGAGCCAAAAGGAGAGCCAAATGAGAGACCACACAGAGAGAGCAAACGGAGAGGGCAAAAAGAGAGAGAGGGCAGAACTCTCTGACCTTTATTTATATGTTTTTACAAATCACTATGGATTGGAGGTAGAAATCACTACCTCTCCATTCCATTGGTCAAAGCATCTATCTATCATATTTCTCCACCCAGGATAATAGAATGATAAACAACAAAGACAGTTAGCAAAACATAGATAGTTGTCAAGAAACCATGGCCATGTTTACAGCAGAATGTGTGAGAAAGTATCACAGCAAAGAAAAACACGGAGAAACTGCAAAACTCAAGACAACAGGAGTCTTCTCAGCACCACCACTGCAACCCTCCACCCCCATACGCTGCTTTCTGCTGGCAGAATAACCAAAAGCTCTGTCTGAAATTCAAGACAATTAAGTCTCAGGAGATCTGGATGCCAGGTTTGTTTTTTATACTGCTCTCACCACACAGTTCAGATGAGGTCCTGGTACTTTGTGGAAACATACCCATTCACTATGGTGCATTTTCATAGAGCCACAGAATTACAGAATACTCTGAATTGGAAGGGACCCACCAGGATCATGAAGTCCAACTCTTAAATGAACGGCCCTTACAGGGATCAAACCCACAACCTTGGTGCTGTTAGAACTGTGCTGTAGCCAGCTGAGCCAATTCAGGGCATTTCCTTATGTCTTACGGTGATCCATCTCCTGTACCACACATGCCACTGACATGGTGCTGTGAGTGAAGGCAACAGAGAAAAGACTGAGCACAGAGGGCATTTGCCAGCATTATTGAACTTTTTTCACATGCTTAATTTAACTATTAAATAGATTAAGAAAACTGTATCACCTGACCTTCCCTAAAAGTCTGAACTAACAAATCTGAGTTTGGTGACATTTTGATGACTGCGCACCAGAAGAAGTTTCCCTGCTCTCCAGCTAAACTTTCTAATAGCCCACATGCCCTCTGGCAAGCACCACAGCCACTGTCACAAAAGATACGTCATTATAACACCTAAGAGCAACAAGACCAGAAAATGGGTAACCCTGCCAGCTAAAGCATTATGCACCAGAGTTCATGAAATGATGCTCCCAAGAAAGGTACAGACACAATGCTTATTTTACTTTTAAAACACTCCTGAAAATGTAGCTTATTGAACTCCTGAGTCAGGACTATTGATATTTTTACCCTGCAAAATGATAACATAGTTGTCCCAAAGGAGTTGGCATAATGACCACAATGTGCTTTATACTGGCCAAGTTGATTTCTGCATTTAGATATGCATAAAAATCTAATGTGTATTCCATTATATCATAAGCCTGGATTAAAATTAGCTTCTTTTTATCCTTAGAGCAACTCTCTTATATTTCTTCATTCTGTTTCACCTGACAATTTATGTTTGCAAATTTTCTAATTTTTTTTTTTTTTTTGGTCAGGCAATTGATTTTATTGTCAAAGACATTTCCCACTGGAAGAAGTAGGCTCCATTTTCTTTAGTCTCAGCGCTCAATACAGACAAACTTTCCGACAGAACCTTCTCCTTCCACAGCAAAGCTGGACATAATGCCTGTTAGAAAACACTGGGAGCTAGTAGCAGATATCAATAGCTGGGGTGTGAAGCACAGCACTTGGCTCACAAATGTGAATGACAACAGGCCTGTGACACTGAACTACTGTAGTGTGAGAAACCAAGGCAATTCTAAAAGCTAGCACTGACTTTAGGGTTGTTTCTCAGTTTTTACCCCACCTAATCCTAGTATAACTCTTGCTTTTTTCTTTCTTCATGCCCTTCCTTTACAACAAGAAATATGTACATCTGCATAGATGCATGGTATTTTCCGGGAATAGTTGGACATATTTCACTCATCTCTAACCCAACACTTTCTTATACAGTTTTGAACAGATGAGATTGAGTGAAAAGTTGGGTCTGAACATTTGCCACATTGCTGGCAGTTAATCATTACATTTTCTCATTCCCCACTTCAAACGAGTTGAAATCAGATCTCTCATGTCTTGTGAGGGAACTGTGTGTTTCCTAGTATCTCCTTAATCTACAAGAGTTCATTCTAAACACAGAAAAATGTGTATTCATCCCTTCAAAATACTCACAAGTGAATGCAACAGATGGAGTTACAGGAATAGTTAGCGCTGCAGGACTCAACTATTCTTATGTTTGATGGAAGGACTTTGAAATCTACCTACAAATATGTTTGGTAAAGAGCAGCAGCACTCACAGCATTCTGTCTGCTGAGTTGGAGAGACCAACGCAAGCGCTTAACACAGCCTGCACTGGCTAGCGTATCCTATTCCAAGTTTATTGCAACATCCTGATTGTTATCTTCAAAGCACTAATTAAATACAATTCAAAATAAATTCAGTTCATGCAACAGTACTGATCCAGTTTCTGAGTGAAAGAGGAAGAAAGCTCTCTGGTGGCATGGGTGAGCACAGGCTCAAGTCCTCGAGAGGCAGAAAACAGTAAAGTTCCTGTAAAGCCAGGATTTTGTTTCTCCCTCACACAGCCATTTTTATAACAACAGTTCAATGGCCAAATGCACGGTAGATTAACTATAAGAGGCAGCTGCTGAGATGAATGTTCAGCGTTTCAGTGAACTCAAAGCAATTGTACCTGTGCACCACAGCCCAAGACCTTGAGCGCAGGGCAGCCCAAGGGTGAAACTGCCATAATTTGAGGCTTTGAGGGGAGATCTCAGTTTTGCTCTGAACTCTTCCAGGAAGCAAAGGAGCCAGAAAGCCTGTAAGACTGATAGCCAGCTAACATTTCTACCTGGTCTAGGCCTGAGAACAGAACAAACTAGAGAGAGCAATGATGAAATCTAAATAGCCTCTGCTTAAGTTGTATGGGGCATCTCATTTGTCAGAAGCTGCAGAAAGGTTTCTTAACCATCAGGGCAGCAGATTGGGAAGAAAACATGTAAAATTAATCACAGCAGTTCCCAAGCTGTGTGATTTTTCCCGGATTCTTAATTCTTTTAGCTAGTCAGTGTTTCTAGATTGCCTTCCAAACATGTTGAGAATAAAGCCTAGGACAGTTCTACAGCACAATCTCCTGCTCACAAAAATCAGGCATATGAATATACAATCTATATCCACAATTATTTTTCAAAATATATGGTCAGAAAATTTAATGAGATTCAAATATTTGGTATTTCCAAGACTCTCAACAAGAGGATATACCATCCAGATTGGCAGTGAATTCATTTAAGATGCTCTGAGGTTTAGTACTACTAATGCTACTATTTTAATCTTATTTATATCTGTTAAGCCCCTTGGATTTGTAACCTTCTCCATTACTACAAGCCAGTTTTTGATATTTGTTTGGAGACCCACATTAAAATCCAGTTGCATAAGACTGGGTGAGAAATTTCTTGAGAGAAAGACCAAGTGATGGTATTCTCAACTTTGCGTATGACTTCAGTGTAGCACAGGCATAAATGACTTGTGGAGACTAATTTAATCAAGCTTGTTGACAGAATATTTACCTCCACATACCTTAAATGATTAATTTGGAAATAATTTTTTAAAAATTAAGATATTTTTGTGAATAAGAATATTATTTTTCTCAAAATTCTCACGAAATGACTACCAACCATGTGCATGTTTTAACCTGCTACCGGCACCATGCAGCCAGGTTGATAGGGCCCTGAGAAACCTGGCCTAGTGGAAGGTGTCCCTGCATGTGGCAGGGGAGGCCTTAAACTAGATGATCTTTAAGAACGCTCCCATTGCAAACCAATTCTATAGTCCTGTGACTTTCCTTTTGAAATCAACAAATTCAACCACTAAAAGTACATTGTTCTATCTGAATGTACTGGGTTTTGCTTTTCCTTTTGTTTTGAAATAGGTTTTTTTTTCTTCTTTCTTTCTAGAATTACATTTATAAACATTCAAAAAGTCATTTCTTGAATACCAAAGGCAGCAAAAGGTTCACACAAGGCACAGTGAACAACTTTATCAAGTTTGTAGTTAACTTTGCAATCTAGGACCCAGACAGAAGCAAAGTAGAAAAAAAAATTAAAACAAGATGTGAGATAGGAATCTTTCATCACCTTCGTTGTATCAGCCTGGGCCCAGCATTCCACCCCGTCTTCTGAGGTTACCCAGCACCACTTTGAAAATGGATTATTTTCCACTGAAAACAATGCCAAAAAGAGGCTTTAACTCCCCTGGGGGAAATTAGAACAGACTGGATCATCAAATGGGAAAAAATAATCATTATCAGTAGCAGTCAGAAACAGGGGGAAAGAAAAGGTGAAACTAGACTCAGGTTTTGGACCACTTTATGCCTTAGAAGTGGCTTTGAAAACCAAGGTGGATTGGTGATGTGTGTTTGCGATGCAAAGGAATGTCTGCTTCTCTAGATATAAACTCCTGTGTTTTTTCCAAGGTGTTTGGTTCAGAAATGTACTTTTTGTAAACAGTCAACAGCTAGTCCTAGGAGAACTTAAACTGATACACTAGAAGTATTGTACACTTTCTCCTACTAGGTCAGAGGAATTACCAACACATATGTAAGTTTATATATATATATATGTATGTATGTAACCTCATACAAGCCTACAGATGAGAAATACATAATATGAACTGACTGTGGCTTAATACATACATGTCTTTAACCTGGTGTCCCTTCTTTTGGGTAAGAGAAATTCCCCAAGAGCCACCACCATCTACCTGTGGGTGATCTACCACAGAGCTCCAGTGCCAGCTGCCAGCATAAAATAATGCCTTGAGTCCATTTACAACCAGCCTAAATATATTTGCAAAACAACACAAAAACTTAACTCCAGCTGCAGCAGTAGTAAGGCATAGGTGGCAGAAACCCTGGGAAAGTGGTGAATTACCGTCTCCCAAGCACTGTGAAGTTGAAACACAAGTGCTATAGCACATGGCCAATTAGGGCATCATCCTTGATGGGTTAGTTTCCAAAAAAACAAAGGTAAAAATTAAGGAGAAATTCTGAAAGCACTGTTAACTGATATTCAATTGATAGTTTTGTCTTCTAAAAACCAAACTCTCTTGCACAAATGTCCCATGCTAGCATCGAATGCTAAAAGAAAACTTGGTTGACACCACTATTTCCTGTTTTGGTAACTTGTAGCTTATGTAGGATGGTTGGAGCCTTGGCCCTGCTGTAGCCCTCTTTTGCATGCCTGCAGCAGCTCACTGCTGACCTTAGTTATGTATTAAAGCAATCAGGAAGCCAGCAGCATGTAACCATACACCCATAATTGAGAACACGAATGCTTTGTCAAACAGGGAACCACTGATGAATTGCTGCCCATATAACTAATGATGAAATAGCAGTAATGCATATTTACATTGGGATTATGCTGCCAATGTTTTATGCCAGGGATGTCGCAGCCACTGATGGTTGGAAAGCAGCCTACAGCCAGCCTGTGAAAGCCCACTGCCACATGCTGGTGTGGTCACTCATGGTTGGATACATCTTGAGAAGGATCAGCAGTGGTCCTAAGAGTCTGGGATGTGCCAATAATGCTCTTATCTCCACATAATATCACTTAAGAACGGTACTGCTACCATCAAACTTCCAATCTAGTGCCTCTATAATACCAATCTGCAACAGAAGGTTCTTTCTGTGCCCTAGCAAACAAGTCATCTGAGATTAACTTTCTTCCTGCTTTTCAGTTCTTCACCCTGACACTGGCACAATGGCAACCATGCCGGTGCAGTCACACTGTTGGAATTCTAACCACCTCCCTAATAACTTTATTCAGAGTAAACTTAGGTAACAGCACTAAAATTATCAACAACTGCTGATAATCCATCAATATAAGCATCCATTGATGCCCAGAGAGGTAAAACTGCAGCAGGATAAGCAAAAATAAGGCATACAATGGCAACAATCTAGAGAGACTTTCAGTAAATTGCTTATTTCTCACTAACTTAAAGTTTTATTTCCCACCTCTTTCCCCCATCACTATACAGAAGTATTGCTGGGTGCATCAAGTGATCTTGGAGCTGGGTACCAGGATTACAGCTGCTGCAGTGCTGAGCATGCCGGCCCCTGAGGTGCTCTGCTGAACCTGTGTGCTGCAGTGCAGCAGCACATGCAATGATCCACTGCTCCAAGTGAGCAGGGGTGACGGAGCCAGCAGCCCCTTGCAAACGCAGCAGAGCAAACAACAGTGAAGGGGCAAAACCACTACAGAATTTGATAAAAACAATAAAAAGTATCTGTGGAACAGATTCAACAACCTCCACTGCTAAGTGTATTAAACCCAGTCAGAGCTTTTGAGAGGGCTACAAACTGTGTTTCACAGCTGTGGCAGCTGGATAACTATATTCCTCCTGCATCCTATTAGAGGGATTTGTCCCAAGACTTAATTGGCAGTTTCACTATTCCTTTTTTGTTCAGCAATGTTAACGTATTTTTCATCGTCTTAGCTGTGGAGAAGGCACCAGCATAGCAGGGCTGAAAACTAGACTGTAGGTGCACTGCAAATTCCTGGGCTTCATTTTTCACAGAAAGTCAAAACCACCTTTAAGTGAATAAAGCAGCTGTGCCACCACACTGACAGTAAGCCTGCCATACCTTTGGTTAACTTCTGGCACACAGACAGGGACTTAGATCTCTTCCAAGACACTCGAAGAATAATGAAAAAGCAACTTTGATGCTACCTGAAACCAAAGTATTCAAAGCACATTGCCTGCATTCCTCAGCTGCAGGCACTGAGCCAGGCCATGGAGATAATCATTCAGGCTGGCCATGGGGGAGGGAGAAAGGAGCTTAAGGACCCAAGAGCTGAAGTACTCAGAGCAAGAAAATCTAGACAGAATTTAATCTGCAAGGTAGCAATACAGTCATGTTTCTCTCCCATCCCACTCCCATTATGCGCATTAGAGAACTAAAATAGTCACGGACATGGCAGTAGTTTTGTTCTTTTTTTGCTTTTTTATCTGTTCCATAGAAAATGAGGATCTATATGAAGCAAATGGTTTCTCTATCATCTGGCACTGCTTTTCCAGCTGAGGCAAACATCCCCTTTTTCAAAAGGACAAATGGCCCAGTGTAATGCCTAGACAACAGTGGAACATTTCACACTGGGAAAAAGTTTCTCCTTACCTTTTCCCAATCATGAAGCCTGCCCTTTGAGCCTGAGATTTGATAACTGTAATTATCTTACTTTTACTTATCTACCAATATAAGTATGTCAACCCAAGATAAATCAGTTCTTTCAATACTGCAGCATCTGTTTTTTGAATTGAAAATCTGCTGCAGCAGTGAAGTTTGCACACTGTAGAAAAAAATTCTAGTTAAAAAAAGACCCGTGGGACATCCGAGCGCTTTCTCCTTGTGTTATGAGAGCTATCAGAGGAAAAGGGGAGAGCAGCAGAGTCTCTCTGTCACTAAAGTACCCAGAAGCAATTTTCTGTGACTCAGACACTTCAAACATTCCTGGAAAATTCTTAGTAACTGTAACTATGAATTCAACTCCACCAATTAGAACAACTTTTGAGTGTTTAACAATAACTACCATACCCTGTTTCAGCTATTGTATCATACAGATCTATCTAGGTACAGGTCTGCATGGCAAGAGCAGCAGCAGCCCCTGGCAGGCCTTAATAAACTTCCTAAAGCTTATTAAGAGAGCCAACAGGCTGGAGAAGGGTGCATTTGTGGGTTTACCTATCCTACAGCCCCCTCAGGATGGCACGTCAGTAGGACTTGAGCTCTGCTTCCTTTTCAAATTCCAGCAAAAAGCTGGCCTTAAAGGTGGATTGTGCACTATATACATCACTATTCCACTGGAGAAGATCTACCCAAGCAGCATATATTCCGGCTTTCAGCTTTTGTCTCAATACATAGAATTTGTCTCAATATAGAGAATCAACAAAGAATACCCTGTAGGCAGGTTCCAGACTTTGCCTTCTAAGGCTCTCCAGGCAAAAGAAGACCTGACATTAGGAAGCATTTCTCTGCTGAGAGGGTGGACAAACACTGGAAGAGGCTAACTAGAGAGGTGGGCAATGTCCCAAACCTGTTAGTGTTTCAGAGGCATTTGGACAATGAACTCCATACCGTGAAGCTGTCAGGCATCTGGTCTAGATGATCATTGTAAATAACTTCCAATTGAACTTTTGTATTCTCGTCTAAGAAAGAAGTCACTCTGAACTGTCCTCCCTCAGTGCTCAGCAAAGCTGAGCAGTGCAGAAGGGTGAGTAGAAAAGGATTTGCATTCATAGTGTGGAAAGGGGAAAAAACCCACCCCAAAAGGGGTTCTGAAGAACTCCTTGGGATCTGCAACTACAAGACCACAAGACTTTCTCCACGGTCAAGTGCAATGGCAGCACAGACAATAAACTCTTTGCTTTTAAGAGCAGAGTACGTGCCAACAAAAGAGTGTAAAAACAGCAGAAAAGAAGTAACAGCTCAGTGTGACCTGGTTTCCATGCAGAATATTATGGAATATTTCAGAACCTAACACATAGTCTATTTATACCCTAAAAGCACAAAACAAATACAATGCATTAAAAGAACACCAAAACCATATAAAATGAGAATTTTTGAGAGTCTTACCTTTGAGCCGATAAGTGTGTACAGCCACTGGATGGTTTCATTATGATTTATCACTCCATTCATGCCATCGACATAAAGCATTATCTGGCCCAAAGCTATTGCAAAGAGAGAAAATACAATCAGAGCTTGTGAACACATTTATAATTCTAATCATTGCTGACAATTTTCTCTAAGCAGGGCTTACCAGAGACATGGAGAACTCAACTAATGAAAGATATATTGGGCAAGACTGTGCAGGATGAAGTCCTCGGAAAGGGCACTAACTTAATTGACTTAATCTGGACAAGATAAATGTGAATTTCACCCAGAGACAAGCCCACACACTTGTTTCTTCCTAGAGGATGCCAAATTTTATGGTCCCACAATCTGCAAAGAGTACTCTACACACTGCTTACTGTAACAATGGTTCCATCAGCTACAGTGCTTTATATATTGTGAGCCAAGACTTTGACCATTTGTTTCAGCACCATATAATGTTTGGAATTAGTATATTTGGATTGACAGTTTCAGTGAATTCCAATGATGTGAAATTAAAGCTGGGCAATTAACGGCAATAAGGACATCAACTATTCACCATTGCACAGTGGTCTCTTGAAAAAAGGTTTTACATTTTAGTGAGAAAATGTAAAAAAAAAAAAAAAAAAGCATGGTTCTAACAAAGAAGCATCGTTATTAATTTGTCCTAAAGCATTTACAACAGCATTTCAAAATATGCTAGTAAAATATTTCGTAACAGTAATTCCATAGTTTGCAATCTTGATAATATGAGACTTTTGAGAGGCAACATTTATTAAATCTTTTCTGACTGATAAGGGCAGACATTTTTTTAAGGATTATGAAAAGTGAATTAGTACAATTCATCTATCATCTTCAAAAATTTCCACTGTTAGATCTTCTGCTTTATAGCAGGAGATCAAAGCACAGTGGGATGAAAAATAAATCACTGATGTAACACCTTTTAGCACAAGCTGTTGGCATAACAACTCAATTATCTAATGCACAGCCTGATGAGCCCCTAGCACACCGCTTTATGGGGGCAAAAAGGAAAGAAAAAACCACGAACCCACAGGGTGAGGAAAATTATGACAAGAATAATCTTCCAAACACATTCTGAATGTCTGCCAGCTTTTGCACAGGTTGTGCACAGTGCAGCATCGTTTACCTCGAGGGCAGATTTTCAAAGACATGAATGCTAGGCAAGCACTTAAATACCCCCATAGCTAAGCACTAACATTAATTTTTACACTCTCTCCGCCTTTTTCCTTTGGTCTGGTTGGTCAATTCACAGTTAAAAACCTGAGGTGCTAATTTTACATACTTAAATGTATGTAAATTATACTTAATAATTATAAATATTATACTTAATATACATACTTAAATGTATGTACGCCAAGCTAGAAGGAAAGCCACACTCCGTAAATGCCACACAATCAACGAAGACTGAGAAGAAGCAAGCAAGAGAGCTCTGGCACAGAGACAACACGTCTCTTAGGCAGGCATTGCCACTGGGGATGCCAGGCACCCTCTGCTCCTCCTCTCCAGGAAGCAATCAGTCACCACCCTCTGAAGACATGCCTCTCAGGTGAATAAAACCGGGTGGGAGGGACACAGGCCCAAGTGTTATGGCAAAATAAAAGATGTAAGTCAGCCAGTAAAAAGAGATACTAATTACACTGCCCGAATAAATGGCTGCTTTGAAGCATTTCATTGCAGGTAGAGGAAATGCTACTATCCCAGCCGTAATCAGAGAAAGTTCTTAATTCTTGTTTTTACTTCCTTTCAATGCTCAAAAGATTTGGCAGTGGATCAGGATGAGATCCAGTCACGATAAGGTCAACAAATCCATTTTTTTTTTCCCTTGCAAAGTCTTTGGTTGGGGGTGAAGGGATTTAATTTGAATTTCAAACAAATGTGAAATAAATTTTACTCTTGGCGCATGCTTTCCAAATTAATACAGAAATCAAAGACAGCAAGAAGTTTTTTTTAAAAAACATGTACACAATACAAAACTACTCCACTGCTTATACTTAAGACTAATTAGACAGGATGCCTAAGTGAGATCTGGCATGCATTTGTTTTCAGCCTCTTAGATGTAACTCTTCATAACAGCAATATGTTAAGGCAAATTAGTAGACCTTAGAAAGAAGCCAAAGAACGTTTTAGGGATTCTTGAAAACACAAGAAAAAAAACACTACTATGGCTGCTTGAACTAGCGGCCAAGAAGTTTCACAGAACAGGGAATTACAAATGATGCCATGAAACAACCAAGATGAAAACAGGTATGTGTCCACATCCAAGTCACATCTCAGGCAGTTATCTGCCACACATGAGGCTCTCGGCTGCTGCCAAGACCTTCGTGTGGACCTTCACACTGCTAGAGGATCTCTATACTTTGTACAAAGCTGATGCCCCATAAATTCTTAGGAAAAGGAGGCCATGAGTAGACCTAGAAGAAGGAGAATGCTGGTTTTCATATCGCATCAAGTGTCTGTGCTGAGAAAGAAAAGGTAATTGCTTCATCATAACCACACCACACCACCAAAATGGAAGACACTACCAAAAACACCAGTTCAGGAGCAGGCTGGTGGACTGGAGGTCCTTGGGCCCTCCCAGGCCTTGGGTCTGGCTGAGGAAGACACAGCAATTTGGCACTAAATGGACACTGGCAGAGGACATTTTGCATTCTTTGAAGCTTTACTACTGAACTGCTTTCTCACCTCCCAGCCCACAACCGTACTCTGCTGAAGCACAAGCTCCATGCACCCAGCACGCACACACACTCACCACCAACAAGCAGGGCCCCGCCAAGGGAGGGCAGCCTCATTTGCAAGGCAGTTTGGAAGGCCAATCTAGTCCAAAATAATTTAAATTCACATTTTTATGTGCCTTTAACAAAACTTTTTTTTTTCTTTACCAAAAAATGAGGAGGCTATTTAATCCACTTAATCCCATCCCTCAGCTAACTGGAATTCTTTTTGGAAGTATATCAACAACCTACTTGCATTAGGAACGTTTACTATTGTGTAACAAGAGGCTGGGAGAGGGGGGTTTTAATACGAAGCAGACCTAATTTGGAATTTCTTTGTTCCCACTACCCTTGTCAAACCCTTAATCTTATGTGAAAGTAGTGTGTGACTTTACCCATAGCTATTTTCAAGTGGAAAATTGCTGGATTTTTTAGGAGAGGCTTAGGCTAGAAAAGGACGGACCAGCCAGAAAGTTCAGAGATTTCTGTGAAATAAGAGGTTTAACAAAGCCTCTAAAAATTTGCCAGTATTGGCACTGATATTCTCCTGGGATATAAAGTTAACAGGACCAAAGAGGAAAAGCTCTAGCACAAAACATCATCACAATGAACATCACTTTAAGTTAAAGTCTGTTTTTCCCACCCAGCCTGGAAAAAGTTTCAAAGCTGTTCCTTGCCCATGCACACACCTGCTTCTCTAGTCTGCTCTGCTTCCATTTTGCCACTGAAGACTTAGAGAAAACAACACCACCAAATGAGCAGAAAAACTGCTTTCTTACAATTTCCAGTGCCTCAAACCCATATTTACCATGTCAAGAATTGTGGCAGGGATGCATCTTGTGATTGCATTTGTTTCCATCAGGATAAGCAAACGTACAGGGTGAAGCAGGCCAAAGGCAAACCTTGTCACTGCAGGTTTCAGCTCCCAGAGAAGCTTCTGGCCCAAGTTCACCAGGCAGTTCATACCCAGCAGCTCTGGTCCATGTCATGTGTTGTGTACATGGAAAGTGTGCACAGCAGACAGAATGGTGATGAAATGGGGAAGAACCAGCTGCCAAAATTCACCTTTTCATTGCTAGCTAAAGTCTTGTCATCATCAGTGAGAAATCAAGGGTCTGTGTGATTGCATTCATCCCATCTGAAAACTGATTACTGGTCTGGGTATGCTATCCTGGGCACCAAAAATGCATACTCCATCAAAGTAAACATCCTGATCAAGGAAAAACTCCATGTACGTTTAGTGAGGGAACCCAGGAAGGAGATAATGCAGTTACCTAATATTCAAAGCACTAGGTGGTAATTCTGAACAAAACAACCGTACTTCCAAACTTCTTTCTTGGTGTTTCCTCATTAGAGAGAGGCAAGATCCCAGCTACCAAGTGGTACCATCTTGAACACAAAATCTCCAATTCAGCTCAGCCCCAACATGCTGGATGTCAGGAGCTTCTACTTTTGCTTGTAGCATATTCCCACTACACTTGTATGCATACCCTCAGAGCTTATTTTCTCCATAATATCCAAGGATATGAATTTCCCTGATGAGAAATCATTATTAAATACAACTTCTGTTCCATCCAGATACTTTAAAATTAGCAAAATCACAGCAGAGTTCCTTCTTCTAGGAGGTGACCTCAGATAAAACAGGTGACCTGGACTCTGCAGTGCTTCTGAAAATGATCTTACAAAGCAACCCTGTGACACACCTCACTGTTTAAATATTATTGGGCACCTGCCATCCCTTGTCATTCCCTGATTTGTGATAACCCTGGATCCTCCCCTTGTGCAGCCCCCTTTGCTTCATATAAAAAACCCTCTCACGGTGGCTTCTGGTTCTTTGGTAGCCCCTGCATCGTACCGTGGTGTTAGCCCGTGCGGCTGCAATAAACTTGGGTGTTTGCTACGAAAGAGTCCCTCCGCTGCTTTACCTGCGCCGTTGCCACACAGTGTCAGGCTGCAGCTGCTCACTGAGCCAGGGAGCTGCCAGGCTTGGAGAGTGGCACAGACCAGAACCTGCTTTACCTGCAGGCTCTTGGCCAAGCGCTTTAAGCTGTTGCCCCGCTGACCAAAGGGCGGGTCCAGCGGCCGCAGTGACATGTTTCAGGATTAGGTGTCTCATCTTTAAATGTATTTTAAACTTTTTATATGGATTTATCATGCTAGAGGCTGCCTAGTTCAACCCCTTGCTCAAACTAGGGAAATCCAGAGCAAGTTGCTCACGACTCTCTCTATTTGGGTGTTGAATACAGCTCCAGGTTGCTGCACAACCTCTCTGGGCAACCTGTGCCAGTGCTCAGACACCCTCACAGGAATTTTTATTATTCTTTTAAGTTTAAATCAAATTTCCTGTATTTCAGCTAGTGCCCATGGCAGGCCTCTTGTCCTTTTACTGTGCATCTCTGAAGTCTGGCTCTGTTTTCACTCTTCCAATCATTTATTCAGTCCCGTTCATGATATTTAAATTTACTTAAACTGAATTTAGACTGAAGATTAATACACAATCAAGAAATAAAAACTACACAATAAGCTAGAAGTCTCAAAAAAAACCCCCAAAAACAAAAACGTAACTTCAATTTAGGATTAAACTAGGTAAATTTAGGGAGCCTCCCAAGTTAAGAAGTGATACCTAAGCCCCTCTATTTGGGGGCTGATTGAGTAATTTAGTCTGGCACTGTGCTAGATGTGATGGATTTCAAGGCCTTTCCCTCTCCATTAATCATCATGAACATAAGCCTTCTGTCTGTGTAAACAATACTAATCCTGACTTTGAAGGTACAAAGAGGGAAACATAAACCAACCTCCGCAGAATAGAAAAGATAATTCCTGCAGCTCCCTTTCTTGAGCTCCTCAGACACCTATTTACCCTGCACAAAGAAAGGTCCTGCAGGTGCAAGCTGTCTTTTATCAATCATTATCAATTACATACAGCACATCAGTTTGGAATTCCAGCATCTGCTTTACATGCCGGAAAGCTAAGCTTGGAGAATGAACTCAGCTTTTGGACTGGGAAACACCATGGAGTCAGAAGTGGGTTCAGAAGAAAACACAATCAGGTCTCAGTCTCAGCAAAAATCCCAGCTTATTTTGATTGTCGGACTCGGTGTGTCATTGCACCTGGGGCAAAGAAAAGTATGAGGGAACACATGGAATTTTTTTTTTTTTTCTATTATACATCAGCAGGCTCTTTTGCCAGTGACTGTGGAAAAAAGCACACTGCCTTGGGGTTCCTGCCTTCTCTGGCAAGGAAAGAACTGTGGCACAGCTGGGCTGTTTAATAAATGGACTAACACTAGAGCAGAAAAAGGACATATGGCAGGGTAAATGTGTTCACATACTGAACATTTTTAGTCATCAACAGTGTTTCTTCTTAGTACAACTGTAAACCTTCCAAAATGAAACCTGTGGTTTTGAAGTGAGCAAGTGATACATTCTCAATGACAGTTTTTTTCCCCCATTTCTCTTGGACAGGGAGGGGGGAAGGCCTAATTCCTAATATTTACTTATGTTTTTCCTAATAATAAAGAAGATTCTCAGGCAAGCAAAATGAGGAAAACCAACAATTCCCAGCATTAATGTATTTCTCTTATTAAAGGAATATATTAATACATTCCTATAATTTAAGAATAAATAATATTTGTATGTCCATACAATTCCTCTTATTAGAGGAATATATTATTGTATTGTATTCTTTGTATTAGAGGAAGAGAAGGAGAAAAAAAAAAAAGATAAACAATGTGCCAGTTGAAACTTCAAACATTGCCCAGGTCCATCAGCACAGTCTTTGTAGAGCAGAACATACACCGATGATTTCTTGCTGTCATTTAGCAACAAGTTGTTGCTGTCGTGAGAGATTGTATTTCCCTAGACAGCAGTTCCTTGTTTTCTAAGCTCAGCTTCGTTCTCCAAGGTCCAACCCTGGGCTGGTAAACACGGACTCAGTTTGGCATCCTGGGATAAAAGCCTTGCAATTAGGATGGTAGCTAGATACACTTAATCCAGTGTTTGGTAGAGAGGCTTTCAGACAGTTGTAATGATTTCCAGGGACATGGGAATTTACTTCTGCTACTCCCACACAAACAGCCAGTCTCCAAAATTCATGTATTGTGCCATTCACTCAATAAGCCTGGATCTCTAAAAATGATAAACACTATATTCCTCAAGAACAGAAAAGCAATGAAAGAAAGATGAATAAAAACCACTGAAAACAGTAATTCTACCACTGGTGTTTTAAATCACTTCTCACAGAGGGTTTTGCAGGAAACAAAGCATGCTGCCAAAAGCGACCCTCAGGAAGACATCCAATTTTGAGTTAAATTCAAACACTCTTTATTCCAGCCATTAGCATAAAGTATGTTTGGGGAATACCAAGGAAGAGATGCACTGAGAACAAAAATACAAATAAACTTCTCCAGCTATTTTACTTCAATATAAAGCTGTTTTCCTAATTCTCACATAGTTCCTTCACCTGGTGATGTATTTCAAACACTGTTTCATCTTCTTCAAATGTGAGGTACCATGTGCGAAAAGCACAATAAAATAAAGAATATTTTAAGAAGCACTATGAAACACTTCAGGTAGAGAGCACTTTTATAATTTCTTGTTTCTTAGATGACAACAGCTACATGATTTTAGACAAGTCCCAAAGTTCCTCTAAAGGGATGCATTGGCTTTCATCATCTCACCAGACAGGAATGCAACAAGTGAACACACAGCACAGATGTATTAAGATCATTCTAGGGCACTTGATTAGTGTTTGACATGTTAGTGTCAAAAAAAAAGGTAAAGAAGCTCTGCCTTTTAAAATTATGCCTTTTAATATAAACTTGAGATTTCTTCAATGCTTTTATCATCTTGAAACCAACCAATTTTAAGAGCACTGTAGAGAAGCACAGAAAGTCATATTTTTCTTGACTATATTCCAAACCATCCAAAATCTTTGAATAAAAGATATCTCCCCTGCTCAAGAAAGACTGACTCAAGGGCAGAAATCAGTAGGATAAATAAGAACTCACTTCATTGTTTTAAATTCAGCAACTACATTGAAATACCTCCTAAGCAAAGTGGGAGAAGAAAATGTCTGTTCAAAGCAAAGGCAAGACTGGAAGAAAGGCTTTCTTAGAGCATCCCAGCCTCCTCACCATAGAGTGTTGGCTAAAAATGAATCAAACCAAACGGCCTGAAAGTAAAAGCTGTTTGAATCAAGATCCGTGCTTTTTATCTACTGAGGGTTGGATCCCAACATCCAATGATTTTATGAAAAATAATGCATCTATCACTTTTTATTAATTTACCTGTCTTAAAACCAACAGTGACTGTATCTTTCTGATTTTCTTCATTGCAATTACGCCATGACAGATGCTGAAACTATATTCCTGATAGACTTTTCAGATATTTATTGCTCTTCAGCATGCTCAGCCTGTCTCTAATGTTTCACATAGACTCCACCCTGCAGTAATGTGCATGCCATTAAAGAATTCACTTTCATCTCTTGAATTTATGCTTGTTAGGACAAATTAATGAAAGGCTCTGTTCTTTAAGTACTGGCTAAACAAAGCCAAAGTCAGCACTAGAAAGCAAACCAATACAACACTTCATTAAATGTGCTTTTTATTTCTTTTTGTTTCGAATATGTCTGCTGCTATGTGAAATTTAGGGTTATACAGTCTCCTTTCAAATCTCACAGTAAAGAATGTGCTCAAGTCACAAGTTCATATCTCCCATTGGAAGTGGACTTCCCATGAGAAAGGTGCAGGGAAGAGACATAATTACAAATCCCTTTAAGTACAGAGCTCACACTCTTCCAAAATATTGACTGAAAATGCTGTTTTGTGTCTCTTCTCATTCATCTCAGATAATGAGCAAAGATCCTTCCAAATTAACTGTAATTCTCTTCTAATCCCTCTATTCTTTTTTTTCCCCCCTTCAGCACGGTGATAGTGAGAAGTCCTTTGAATTCTGAATCCCACCTTATTACAGCAATTTTTAAAGAGAAACATAATGAAATCATCAGTGTCATGCTCAGACTTTTCTCTTCTCTGACTCTGTAGGTGGACAGCTGAGCAGAATGTACACTGGTCCTATTTTTTCCCCTTCTCAAAATTTTCAGTTGACATTTACAAAATTTTTTTGAATACTAGTTTCTGATTGACAGAAAGAGAGACTAGAGAATCTCTGCTTTTAACTTTATTTCCTTACCATATAAAAATTTGAATAAAATATATTCAGGAACAAAAGGAAAGTATTTGGGGGCATAAGCTTCATTTGACCTAAGAATATAAGGTTTGTCATCTCTGTGGTGGGAGGGAGAGGCAATCATGTAATGGCTGAATATGAAGATGAAGGTGGTGGATTTATTCAGGTTTGACCATCTACATTTCTTATGTATCAGTAACCATGTAAATGTGAAATGCAGCTGAACAATCACATCTTATTTATGAATAATATTTTTGATTTTATTCCTTTTGCTGATTATTCTACGATTCAGTGACCACAGCATTACTGGCAATCCTCATGTGAACCAAGCATGTTTCTGTGACTCTATTATTGGTCAGTACTCCCTTAGCAGCAGTTACGTAGGACTGCATGGTTATAGGATCCCAGGATAACACTCAACACTGAAGAAGATGGTGCAGAGACAGTTTGGAGACAGGCGTGTTTGACAGCTCCTTCTGCTGGTGTGGAGCAAGGTTGCTGAGCTCTGCTCTGTGAGCAATAACATCAGGCTCCACATGGAAGCAGCTAAATTACTTCCAGACCCAAACCAGTCCTGGAAGTATCACGGACACTTCTGCACAACACTTCTCCAGTAAGTGATGTGGACTGAACCCAAACCATCTGTGCATAACTGGGGTAGAGGGCTATGCATCTATGGAATAATTAGTCCACAAACAAGACAAATCTGTCATGGGCAATTAGCTGTTTCTGGGTGCTTAGAAAGAAGTTAAAAGAACATTAGGCACACAAAATTCAAGCACTTGAAACTTCAAGAAATGCCAGAATTAAGATTCCTGTAGAAAATATTGTTCAGCCTACTCTGTGCACAAACTTAACTATGTCAAAATCAATTTCAAGAAACATTTTTCCTGAGCTTTGGAGTACTTCCTCATTCAAAGCAAGTGCTGGAAAATACTGTCTAGAAAGCACTCTCTCAGTGTGTGGTCTTAGGAATTTTTTAGTGCAAACCTCCTGTGAAGACAGAATATTTCATTTCCTGCAAGATGATGTTCATCAATGCAGTGAGTGCTTCATGGGTCTGAATACTTTTTCTGCATAGCACATTGCTGAGGTAAAGAAACTATTCTGCTCTGCAGGGAAGTTGGGGCTTCCACTAACTCTGGATGTGATATCTGAGACACGTGATAAGCTGATTTGTATTTGACTGTACCTTTTACTACAAGAGTACTTCGAGTTTAGGTTCAGCTCTGTGCAGTACAGTCTCAGACCGGCCCCCCAGAAAACAATAAACACACCTTGACAGGGAACATGATGATACTTTCTGACAAGGGGAACTGAAATTACTTGCCTAGCAAGTACAATACGTACTAATACTGTGGCAGAGGTTCAGTTAAAACCTCTCTCCCCCTATGTGAGGAACCTTAAAATGTATAGCACCACCATCCTTTGTATCTCCTTGAACTATGAGGACTAGCAGCCTTATTTCCAACTATCAGGAAAACTTGGCTTTATAAATATTCTAATCCTCTAAGAGTTGGACTCAATGATCCTTGTGGGTCCCTTCCAACTCAGAATATTCTATGTGATCTGCGATTACCTTTTTTATTAGATTGGCTTGTTTTGCCTTTGAGCTGGTATCCTTGTTTCATTAAAAAAAAAAAAGGTGTGTGTAAAAGAACCCCTCATCATGCTCATGATGCATAAGTGGAAAGAAACTGTGAGGTTCATCACACTGGGTTTTGCCATTTAATTTAACAGAATAAATACTTCTCCCATGAACTGTTTACACACTCTAAAGCAACAAACAAATCTACCTCTGGTTTATGATAGAAGTCCCATTGACAAAGTTGCTTCACCAGACACGACTTAAAAAGTTCATAACATCATTGCAACATTACTTGGAGCTTGATGAAGCAAGAGTTATTTCCGATGGACAGTAATTCAGGTGACATATCCAGAGGCACTTGGCAGAACAGCTTTGATATCCCTGAAGTTCCACAAAACACCACCCCCCATCCATCTTGCACAGCTCTGCCATCCTCCAACCTATTCTCTGGATTTGGGACACCTTCTCTCTTTATCAATAATTCGTCAATAGCAGCACTGATAAAATGTCACAAAATGCCCAAACTTTCTCATTACCCTACTGAACTCTAAGAGAACGATGAATGTCCTGCTGTTCTTCACACCAAATTCTATCAAGTGTAGATTATGAGACGGGGAGAGACAACAGACCTCTGATCTGCTCCAGGCCACTGTTCCTCCAGGCTGCCGCCCCTATGGCCCCCCACTTGTCCTGGATGGGCATCTTTAGCTCCAAGCATCTACTCAAAATACATCTCACCTTGTTTTGGGCTGGGATCCTTATGTCTGGGAGAATGCTGCTAACAATTTGATCATTGTTACCATCCAGAGCAACCTCTACTTGTAAAAAAAAGGTTGTCAAACCAAGTGGGGTAAATTTCTTGCTTGTGAAATGAAATGGGTGTATGCTGTCTTCAGCCTTCCTGCTCTTAATAAAATGATTCCTGCTATCTCTAGAATTGTTACTTTTATTTCATAGTTGCAACTGGGAATTAGTTTTAATTAACCTCATCCCTTCCGACTGCTCAAGACCAAAGGGTAGTTTTTCACTTTTCACACAGTACAAATAATGGAAAAGTTAAGAGCATAAATAAAACACCTGAGTTGCTTTATTGGTGTAGAAAATAAAGTGAAACTAAAATATACTCATTTTGATTCACTGCTCGATCTACAGAAATTTATGTTAGCACAAAGCGTAAAAGCAACAGAAAAGCTTGAAAGCCAGTAATTCACATTTTGCAGTCAAATAGAACAAAAAATAAATGTAAACAATAGTTATCAGCTAAATGAGGACAGCTGCTTGCTATGTGTAAGAAAATCTCAGAGCTTTACAAAATCAACACTGCGGTACTACAGCTGATATAAACCTGTAAAAATGATTTCACAACCACTACATAACAAATGGTACTAAACTGTTGCACATCTTCACAACAAAGTGTTCAGACTCCAAAATACCACTCTATGTGAGCCTCTGAGAACTCAATTTTTGCATTTCAACTTGGGAAAATGTTTCTAACTTGGTTACATAAATAGGTTGACTATCTATCATTCAATCCAAGGGACCTTACAGAAAGAAATAAAATATGAAGTGGTGAGAGAAAGAATCAACATTGCTGGTACAAGCACTAAAAAAATAAAGTCTATTCTTTCCCGCCTTCCTTAATCTCATTTCAAGTTTAACATACAGAAAGGCTCAGAGCCAGAATGCTTATCCAAACTACATAAATCTTTACCCAAACTCCCCAGACTATATGGTCCTGTCCCCATAAAACCTTGCAATTCTTCCTAATGGTGCTTTTCAGCAGGAAAGGCTAGTAGAGAGTTATCTTTTCCCACCAAATCCTCTACCAATCTTTTCCTACCACATCTTTCCTTAGAAGAATGAATCTCCTTCCTTGCAATATGTTTTTTAAATGAAATGGAGATGGAAACAAACCCCCAATCCCAAAGTGAACGCTACAGCAACTGGGTACCCCACACTGCTGCTGAGGCTGCCTCTGAGAAAGACCCAATTAATTCCCTTATTCCCTTCCTGAATTCCTGAGTGGGGTCAGAGGGAGGCAATGCCATTTACCACCACACGACCTGTTTCAGGCAGCTGGTCCAGCTTATAAAGTAAACATGGTAACACCTTGGAAAGGTCAATCAGGGGAATGGTCGCATTAGCAAAGCAATTAATTTTGGGTTGACCATATGCATATTCCCCTCTCACTTTACTCTCCTCCCTTCCTTCCCTCACCTTCTAGAAGGAAACAGGAGGAGTTTTCACTCATCTGAACAGAAGTTTTCAAAAGGTGAGAGATGGGATTTTCTTGAACATTGAGAATACCTTCTTTTCTTGGGATGATTTCCAACACAGTATTTTATTTATCTGTTGCCAAAAGAAACACTTTTTAGTTTTCTCATTTGTCAAAGGGCATTAAGAACACACTTGAAGGAAATGATCCAACTAACAAAACAAGTAAAACCTTTTCCTGGTCTTCACATGCTCCATGAAAAGTGGCCACTTCATGGAATCAGCACCTGTAGGGCTAACTATTCAACCTGAGGTGTGTTTACTATCTCCTTAACAATCCTTATTAATAAATATACATGGAAAAGCTGTAGATCCTCTTCATCTGTCTGTCTATCTATCTATCATTTTTCACTAAACAGTGAAATTCAAGGAAAAGGGAACAAAAAAGGTTCTAAACTCACGAGATTCAACAGTCTCATTTCTCTGAGGGTTTAATTACATGACATTTCATAAAGCTGGAGAGTAAAATGTAAACCAGAGACAGAGCGAGGCACCAGAGTCCCAGGTGGATTTCCAAGGTCACACTGAGCTTGCCTGCCCTCAGAGCCCTCGAGAGCTATAAAGCTGAAATCAGATACTGCTGCATTTACCTCCTGTCTTCTTTCACCACTCTTTTTTCTTAAATCTAGACTGCCAACTTTAATAAGCCTTCTACATGCATCACACACCATACACATTCCTCATCTAATTGACACAAAGAATATGGAGTTTATAGAAGGAGGAACGCAAAGCCTAGCTATGTATTATATTCTCTGTGTGCAGAGCTGCCATGGTGCTTTCCTGTTGCAGCTTTTGTACTCCGTGTTTCCTTGCACAACCAGTCGCAAACACTCCAGACCGAGCAAGAGCAGTCAGGACCCATGGAAAGAACTGTGCCTTCCAAATAGGGTAAAGTTTTCACTCTTGTTTTCCAAACTCACCTATATTAGCACCTACAATTACGATTAAGCAAATAAATTTCAGAGATCTAGAAGATTAGGAAGTATTCACGTGCAGATTAACTGCATTATTGTAGTGTAAATTACTTCTTCCAGGTTACTTCTCCAGTTCAGCAATGCTTTTTTTTTCTGCCTGCATTGTGCAGTAACATGTTTGGGTATTTTTGTGCATGTATTCTTGCTTTTAAATATACAGCATGTTTACAGATGCGTATCTGCAGATAAAAATATTTAACTGTACGTATCTGAATTTACATATCTGTCTCTCAAAATTCTTACAGTGTCATAAAAAATTGGCCACTTCATGATAAATGCTTTCATATGTGCATAATTAGTTTTAAAAAGCATCGCTGTTTATTTGTACAAGATCTTTCAAATAATGTTTAAAAAGCCCAGACCTTCGCAGTGGTTTCAGAATTCTATTTTTACAACAAAATGCGTGCTACAAACAACAGATGACATTGCCTTGTTTAAGGTTCAAGATAATGATGTAGGTAGAAAGAAAAGTAGATGTTTCACACCACTTTCACCACAGTTTCTACTACAATACAATTTCAGTGTCTGCAGAGGGAGAACCCAAAGAGCTTAAGAAAATTTCTAAATCTAGCCTCTCCTCACCAAAGTAAAAATATTTTCCTCTTTTTTCTTCCCACTTCAACAAAGTTTATCAAAATTAAATTTGAAATCACTCACTCCTTACAACAATTTCACAGTATTTAGTGAAAAAACAGTGCTTCTGCTGCTTTCATTTTCAGAGTTCCTATGCAAGGTATCTTTATAGCCTGAATTTTGAAAAGCAAAATGTCAATCCAATCAAAGTCATAACTAATGTGACTCTTAGAAAGTAAACAACATAGGAACTGCCATAAGAAATTTCTAAAACCAAAGACATATGAAAACATGTGAGCAACACCTGTAATTTCTCACTTTAAAGATGCCTAAACGAGATAACATGAGATATCCAGTAATGGCTGCTTGCTGCAGTCTGCATGACTTATCAGCACTCGGTGCTGGAAAGCAGGATTTTGTGTTATGTGACCTGTCTCATTTGACGTGGGAAGCCTGGCAGAACAGAGGGTAATATGAACACAGCACTAACAACACAAGTTTTATTTCTGGGGCTTTTTTTTAAGTGCAGTAGAAGGGTCTGAGGTAGAGAGTCAGCTGTCATTTTTACTAGTCACTTTTTACTTAAGGGGATCCAAGACTGCTGGACAAAAGCTTTATTTTGAGACCAAAAATTTAGTAATTCTGACACAGAAAACATCAACTATAGATATAACCCTGGAGAAGTAGTCCACAACTCTCCAGCCAGTCCCGTGCTAGCTGCACTAAGCTATGAAACAAAATCACACTGAAAAAAGGTAGGAACCAATGGACTCTCCACTGCATTGGGGATACCCATAGGACAACAACATCTCTGATTCTTAGAAGGCAAACTGAAACCAGTTCAAACCTGAAGGGGCAGAATGGGTTAGCCATGGTAATAAGGATGGCAGGAAGGGCATGTTGCCTTCTATTCCCAGTCAACATCTGTAGTGCACTGGAGAGCTCCACTCTCCTTGGATTTTGCATCTCAAAATCCTGAGTAGAACTGGATTCAAAGAATGGGTGTCAATTTTCCTTTACCTTCAGCAACGAGATTCTATTCAATACCATTGCTCCTGAAAAGAGTTAGATGTCAAATAAAACAGAACCTAGCTGTTACCTGTGTCTCATAACACACACTATTAACTTAGTCTGATAAAGGAAAGTAATCCTGTAAGAACCTTAATCTTGCTTCACATATAAGTACTTAGAAAAAGGTATATGAATTCCTGTGGATACCCACCCCCGTCTCTGACACCCTCTAATACAATGCATTGTGCCATTATTTGGAAAGCATTTACAAGTTCACGGGCTTGCTTTAGAGGAATTCCACACTTTATTCCCAGCAGTTATCTCTTGAAGTTTCAGATGGCTTTAGGCACCTAAGTGGTTACTTGGCTACTCTCCTAAAATGTATGAATGAAACCTGGGCTTTTCTCTGCGGGGTTTTTTTGAGTAGTCTGTCTCTGTCAATCACCCAGTCACCCTAGGAACTTACCTTCTTCATTTAGCTGAGTTAGGTGTGCAATGTTGAAAAGCCTAACTACTTCATCTCTATTCCTTTTTACAAAGAAGAGAAGAAAACCTTTAATTAAGACACTCCTCCCTTTTTCTACCTAGGCTGTAATAAAACCACTGGCATCTTCTTAGAAGAAACTCCAGAAACACAGTGACAACTCACACACCCATAATATGAGCAGTTCCCTAAGGCAGCAGATGAGTATAGGAGTCAAACAGCCACACTGTAGCTTCCCTGTGCTGAAAAGCACGGGTTGGGTCAGACTGTGGCAACAAAATGAAGAGACAAGGGTGAATGACTGGTATTTATTACTGGAGATGTGTTCAAGCTGTGACAATCAACCACTGCTCTGCTCCATCTCTTTTGGAGCAGCCGCAAAGAGAGTTCTCCAGGTCACTTCCTAGCTGTCCTTCCCATGTCTGCCACTGCAGTCTCCTCCTCCTCATCCAGCAGCAAAAAGGGCCTTGGTTGCTTCTGTCTCAAGCAGCATAAACCAATTCTGATCCCAATGGGGAGAAGCCTGAAGTGTTAGAAATACTAAAAGGTTTAGGTTGAAAAGGGTGTTAAAGATCATCTTCCAATCCCACTGGCATGGGCAGGGACACCTTCCACCAGACCAGGTTACTCAAAGCCCCATCTAACCTGCCTGCCAACACTTTCACGGATGAGGCATCCACAGTTTTCTCTGGGACACCTGTGGCAGTGCCTCAACACCCTCAGTAAAGGATATCTTCCTGATACCTAATCTAAATCAACACTCCTTCAGTTTGACACAATTTCCCCCCCTTGTCCTATCACTACATGTCCCCATAAAAAAACCCTCTCCAGCTCTCTTGTAGGCCCTGTGTAGGTACTGGAAGGTGCTCTCAGGTTTCCTCAGAGCCTTCTCTTCTCCAGACTGAACAACCCCAGCTCTCTCAGCCTATCTGTACAGCAGAGGTGTTCCAGCCCTGTGAGCATCTTCATGGCTCTCCTTTGAACTCACTTCATCAGGTCAACACCTTTCTACTGTTGGGGGCTCCAGGGTTGGATGCAGCACTCCAGG
>VYZT01015847.1:0-24518 GCA_013400735.1 Pomatostomus ruficeps
CGCCACGCGGGGCCCGGGGCCCGCCCGAGCGCCCCGCGGCTGTGGGAGCCCCGGGAGGGTCCGGGAGCCCCGGGAGGGTCCGTGCCCGTGCCTGGGGCGCGGTGCGGGCGGGGACCCCGCCTGGCCGGCGGTGGGAACGTGTGGGAGAAGGGCTGGGTGCGTTCTTCCGTGTCCCCGGAATGGCTTTTGTGTGCGCGCCGAGCATCCCGGAGCGGTGAGTGCCCATCGCTGCCCGCCCTGCCGCCCGGGGACAGCGCCGGAACGCGGCTCGGGCCATCGCCGCCTCCCCCGCTTGTCTCCTGACCTCTCTCGGAGGCAGGGAAAGAGAAAATCCTGCTCCTTTGGCTGGTTGGTGTGGGGTGAAGGAGGGATTGCTGGGGAACAGCTCTGTAAAATAACAATGCCGCTAGCATAGTGCTAGAACTTGGGGAGATTCCATACAAGTCAAAATTATTGATCAGGGACCAAAATTCTTTAGTTACTTTTTTCCTAATTGCACAGAACGTTCCTGACCTTAGAACGAATTCAGACCAATTGAAAACCAGGCTTGAAAATCATCAGGAGAGATGTCATGAACACAGATCTCATAAACGGAGAAAAGCTTAATTTGACAGATTCTAATCTAGCGTAGCGTGAAAGGAATGTAGGGATGTGTGGAATATGAGGCATTTCAGTCTTTACAGCAATAGACTTTGCAGTCTGCTCATCTCTTAAGTGCTTCTGTTGGAGACAATCCAGTCCCAAGGGCTCCCTGTGTTAAGGTTCACTTCAAGTTTACGCTTTGCAAGAGAAGCATCTTTCTGCATCCTCAATATGATGCTCAAGGTTTGCTCTAAAGCATTTGCTGTTTATTTAACCATAGCATTGATCAGTGGGACGTTAGCCCATACACAAGACTCGGCATTTCTATGACATATTTAGGGTAGCCAAGAAATCCAAGTTGCCTAGGGCAATCCCAGTGAAGCAGGCAAGATTTCTTGACCCAGTTGAGGCTAACATGCCTTTCGAGGGAGGAATTGGATTTGTTTTGCTCAAGTTCATCAAAAGGTCTCTGGAATGGAAAGCATTTCTTTCCAAGTCCTTGGAGACTGCTGGTAAATTCTTTCAGGTGACCTTGATAATTCTTTGTGTCTACAGGTTTGTGTTTCTCAGTACTATTCTGATATTTCCAAACTTCTTACTCTGCCTTAGTTAAATGAATCTTCCGTAGTCTTCAAGGAGGACAGCTTAAGAAGGGACACAGACATGGTGTCAGACAGAGATATGACACTGCCTTTGCTTTTTGTTTATCAAGGAGATAAAAGATTTGATGTCCAGATCTGCACAGAACCTGGGGGTGGTTATCACCGGGTCTGTGTCCCTGCCTGAGTCCACTGGGCACCTTTGTCCTGGCTGAGAGGACACCAAGTCTGGCTCTTGGGACAGGACAGGCTGCATTGTAACTTAGGATGCTGTACTAGAAATTTGGTCTTGTGGCTAAGTCTTGTCTGTAGCTGCTAGTTCTGAGCAAATGCATCTGTTCCACAGTTCATCTGCTGGAATCCGGGCAGCTGCGATGTGTTTTTCCTGCACTGGGAAATGGGGTTAGCATTGGGTCTGCACAGACAGACCCCTTTACTGCCAGGTGATGGACGTGGGCACAGCCTGGAGTGTGGCAGATGTTCTCTGCCTCCCAGGGGTTTCCCTCCGGGGAGCTGAGCTCAGCCCAGCCGGCAGGGCTGTGCTGGGCTCGGTCTGTCCGGCTGCCACCAGATGTGGTTTGTCAGAACAGCTCCTCTTCCCCAGGTATTCTTTGTTCAGATTTGCTGGCATAGCCGTTTGAATAATTGCTTAGTAATCCAGTTGTGCCAGAATGAACACTGCTGCTTTAAATACTTTTAATGGAGAGTTGGGCTTTTCTTCTAATCCTTGGCAGAGAATGAGGGTAACCCAGTGAAGAACTGCACATCCACACGTGGTCTCTTTTAAGACTACAGAGAAGTAAACATCTTCATCTTCTGACTTAGTAGCAAAGAGGGTGGGGAGTAGATGTAAATAAAAATATTTATAAATCCAGTTTATTATTACCAGCACTTAATCAGGGACACTTGTTCTGGCAATCCGTTAGAAGTGTGGACTTCAGCGTGGCCTTAAATGTGTGTGTGAGGAGCAGTGACAAGTGCTGGGAGCTGGAAGGAGCCGAAGTTCCTCCTTACGTTTCGTGACAGACACAAACCAGTTGCTAACCAGTGTTTGTCAATGGGAGCTGCAGCCTGATTTCTGTGAGCAAAATAAAGGAATCCAGTAGCTTCTCACAAAGGAACATTTTGTCATTATCTGAGCAATGTCAGACGTTTGATGTTGATACCATAACTGAGTTTACTGCAGGTATTTTCCCCTCGATTTTGTCTTAAGCAAATACTTTCTACCTGCAAAATAATTTATCCAAGCCTGGGAATATTTTCCGAGCTCGATTGGGTGTGCAGGTTACGCATGGAGGTAGCACAGCAAGTCAGCTGTGAATGGAATCTCTCTGTGCTGCAAGGAACTCAATCGCTTCTTGCTGCTCAGGTTTTGGTGTGCAGGGAGGTTCTCTGTGCAGCGAAGCTGGCTCAGGTCAGTGCAGTGGCAGGTTATAAACTCCTCAGGGATGTTTTGCCTTTTGTTTTGCAAGGCATTGAGCATGGGGTAAAGGCTCGGTTTTGCGTTGTCTGTCTCATACCAGGATCCGACTTCAGAAGCAGTGTGTGCTTTAGCTCACTGCCCTCAGCTGCTGCCTGAATTCTGTCAAGGTAAATATAGCTCCAAAGTAGTTAAATATGTATTTGAGAGTCTTTCCAAATGCAGAATTTGTTTTTTGTTTTTTCAGTCCTGCCCAGTTACTAGAAAATTAGCACCCTACCTACATGTTCTTGCCTGAAATGATCTTTTTCTCCCCTTGTTCTTCCTTTTGCATCCACCAGATTGGGAATTTGGGATTTTTTGCACCTATTTCTATGGCAACAGATTATAGGTTCACAAAAGGAAGTATTATTGCCTTTTATCCTAAATAATCCAGGACTTAGCCGTTTCTTTTGCATACACTGTCAGAATGAAGTGCTGCCATTTAATCCTTGGTAGTACTTCCTGAGCCTCAAGAGCGAGAAATGAAATCCTGTTTGGAAAAAGATGGAAGGGTCTTGAGCATACTGAGGATTTGGTCTCTGGTAGTAGCGAGTTCTCAGGTAGGGTTTGGCACTGATGGTTTTTGCTTTATAACATGGCTGCTTTATTCATTTTTTCACCTGTGCTTTCCACTTCTGTTATCCTTGAAATCAGTGCTTCCACCTCTGTCATGTCGTGGAATTTAGGGGCTGGGGGTGGGTGGAGGCTGAGGGCTGCTGTGTCTGATTTCCGTGGGCGCCAGAGGATGGAGCACAGCAGCGAGAGGGAGGGATCGTGGCAGGTTCTGCAGCACCTGGGACCTGGGCCTCGCTCGGAGGGTGGAGCTCAGGCTGTGCCCGAGGAGCAGCAGCGTTTGAAGCCGACGTGTTCTGTTTGCACAGCTCTTACACCTGTGACAGCGAGAGTAAACGGACACAGCAGGCGCTGCTGTCCATCCTTCATGTGCCTGTTTTGACATGCGGTTTGCTTGGCTTTTGGACAGCAGCAGCTCACGGATAACTCAGACTATCGACCTAGATTTGTCTGCTTTAAACTCTGGGTTGGTTTGGGGGGGTTTTTTGCCTGTTAGTTTTAGCAGTGGTATTTTTAACTCAGATCAGTTGAGCCCCCTTGGCAGTGAAGAAAGTCGAGCAGGGAATATTCATTTTAAGAGGGGTGTGGGTGTTTGCATCTATTTTGAGATGAGAATCTGTCATCCTAGTAGCTCCAGCCATTTTCTTTCAGCATCTGGCAGGGAATCCTCTGTACGCTCTGGCTTTCAGTGCTTCATTTCAAGCATATCCTCATTGTTAGTACCTAAATAGGAGGCTCAGACATTGCTTGAGGGTTTGATATCGTATGAACTGAGTTTCAAGACATGGTCTATGGAAATGGAAGCAGGAAAAAATGTTAATTGTAGAGATCCAGCTACAGAGGTGATGGCTGAGAGAGAAGACCCACCTGGCTGTTTGGTTGCAGGGTACCAGACAACACTTCTGCAGCATCCAGATGTTTCAGCAGCAGAGAACATTTCCCAGAGCTGGGAGACGTTCCTCTCAACTGGGAACTCTTTGTCTGCTGTTCGTTGCTCCCCGGGCCCTTGGGGAGCTCCCCCGCTCTGTCTCCCTCTCCGCTGCTGCCGTGGAGCCGCACGGATCCATTCCCTGCTGGAGCCGGGCTGGTGGCAGCTGGGTCCATCTGTCTGCATAGCTGCCATAGCGAGTCCTGAGCAGCTGCCCTCCCTTCCAGTGTCACTGGGGCTGGTTCTGATAAACCCAGACAGCTGCGCTGTGGTGCCCGGACCTGCCAGGAAGCTCCTCCTGGGGACTGCACTGACTTTTGAGACAAATGCAGAGCTTCTCCAGCAGGCAGGCCCAGGGGTCAGGCCGCTGAAGTTCTTTGCTCGAACATCTGTCACACCCTGTTGTGGTGGGGCCATGTCACAGCTGTTTGTCTGTATTGGCTGTTGTTTTAACAGGATTGCTTTAGAAAACAAGGGGCCCATGGATCAAGGTCATTAGTCTTTATCCCTTCAGTTCTAGTGCATAAAATTCCTTTTCCTGGAATCCTGTGTAGTAAGCCTCAATTCTACTGCACCTTCTCATGGAATAACAGACTAGAGTGCTGATTATGGAACTAAAGTTCTGCTGTGTCCGTGGTACTGGAGCAGAGGTACGATTGTCAGGCAGAATTTATATCTACTTTAACATTCCATCTTTTCATTGCTAAAATGACTACTCCAAGTCATATCCCTAAGCACCCAGGATGGGAAGATTGGTTGTCTTTCCAGTTTCTCCTGCATTTCCCTGTTTGAAAGCCGTTGCTTTCCTTTGCATCAGGTGAGCTCAGTGCTCCTGCCTGAGACGTTTCCTCTCCCAGCAGGAAGAAGCCCACGCACGTGACAGTGAACTGCTGGTTCTGCAACCAGGACACGGTGGTGCCGTACGGGAACCGCAATTGCTGGGACTGCCCCAACTGCGAGCAGTACAACGGCTTCCAGGAGGTACGGGGGATGCACGGGGGATGCACGGGGCAGCTGCGTGTCCAGCGGTTGGTGAGCACAGCACCTGAGCCTGGAGAAGGAATCCTCTGCACTGGGCTGTGCTGACCAGAGAGACCAAGACAAATTTTCCTCTCTTGCTTTAAAGGGCAAAAGTGGCCTTGACATATCTCTTACAAATACTTCTTTTACTATATGGGACAATTCTTCTCTGGTTTTGTATTCTGTTAAATAGCAAAGCCTGTGTTAAGCTGAAATCCAGCAACACCAGCTGCTTGCAGATATGCAGGACAGTGGAGTTGGGGGGAAGATTTAAAGATTTTGTCTCTTTTTTTACTTATTTTGTTACGTAGGTGAATGCTAACGAAATGCAGAGCTGCTGACAGCTTAGGGAATCTTACTGTCAACCTAGCTTTGATTTTATGATGAAATGTTTGCTTTCCCTCCTGCCTTTGTCAGAATGGAGACTACAACAAGCCCATCCCTGCCCAGTACATGGAACACCTCAACCACGTTGTGTCGGGCAGCCCGACTTTCTGTGACCCCGCCAAACCACAGCAGTGGGTGAGCAGCCAAATTCTGCTCTGCAAGAAATGCAACAACCATCAAACCATGAAAATCAAACAGCTGGCTTCATTCTCACCAAGGGAGGAGGTAAGTGTTGGTTAGGGACTGCCATCACTGGAGCATGTTTGTCCAAGGCATTCCCATCCACTCATCTGCTGTTCCTGCTCTATTTATCCCGTGCTGCAGCCTAGGAAGCAGGAGAGAGGGCAGTCTGCCAGGGTGCTCTGGATGCTCCAACAGCCTTCAGAAGCACTGTGTGACACTCCAGTGCAGAGAAGTTCACTGATTAGCATTGCTAATTCTACTTCAAAGCTGGAATGTTCCCCTGTTCTAGATGAGCACTGGAAATTGAAGCTTGAGCCCAAAACATTTCTGAGATCAGCTTCCAGCTCCAGTACTTCCCATGGCTGAGTTTATGGGATCTGAGAGGCACAACAGCCCACTAGTTAACTTGAAGCCTTAATAGATTTTGTTTTCCTAAGGCCCTGGCTGTGCTGCTCTGCATTTCGTAGTGAAGTGGGACAGGAATCCTGTGCAGCCACATGATTTCCCTGGTTAGGCATCTGTGCCTAGGAGGGCAAAGGGATTTTGCAGTTACAGCAACAGGATTTCCTGCTGAGCAACTTCTTGACCTTCCCATACTTGTTACGCATGGAGGGTGCGATGGTGGGGTTTGTCCTTCACAGTTTTATGGCTCCCTAAAGTTTGGTGCAGAGAATTTAGTCCTGCACTCCTTAGCCTTCAGCCACGGTGCTGTAGTGGGATGTGTCCATCCTCTGGTTTGCCTGATCCAGTCTGCTTTGTGTCATTGTAGTAAGTTTAATCAGAATAACTCCCAGAGAACAGATCGAAATCTGATCATGCTTAATGAGAATATCCTTGGCTGGTGCCCTTTTCTCAGCTTTATTTCTAGTCCCTGCCTCTTGCCAGACCTATCCAGTTGCTCACAGGCTGCCAGCCTTTTGCCCCTTTTTAGGCATTCAGTGAACGGCAGAGCCCGTGCCAGCTGAGAAACCTGGGGCTGTGTTATCCAGCGTGCTTGGACAAGGGTGTCAGTGACAGCAGGGGCCTCACACTGCAGGGCTGGCTGTTCCGGGGAGGGATGAGCCTGGAGTGGAGGAGCAGCAGGTGTTTTGTGTCCCCTCATCTGAGGAAAGGAAGAGCAGTTGTAGTTACTTGTCTCACCTATGTGGAATTCATAAGGTCTCAACAAAGGCAGCAAAATCGGGCACGGAAATTCAACATCCTGACTTTGGGCCACAGCAGCCTTCTCCAAGGCTCTTGTTTGCCATCTCTTCTGGCCGGGTCAGCTCTGTGTGAAGCTGGTTGCATGCTTGGTCTGCAGCTTGGTCGCTGTCCAGGCCTGGTTTCAGGGAGCTGTCCCTGTGGTGACTGGAGTCACGCTTTGTCCCCTGTCAGCAGCAAACATGACAGCTGGCGAGGGACCTGCACTTCCCACCTACCTTCCCCCTGCTGTTCTCTCACCAGGGCAAGTACGACGAGGAGATTGAGGTGTACAAGCACCACCTGGAGCAGACCTACAAGCTGTGCCGCCCGTGCCAGGCGGCCGTGGAGTATTACATAAAACACCAGAACCGGCAGCTCCGGGCGCTGCTGCTCAGCCACCACTTCAGGCGCCGGGAGACGGACAAGAGCTACGCCCAGGTGTGTGGGGAGACCTGAGGGGGCTCAGGGGAGGGACAGAGAGTTTGTGCCACTGCACCTGGGTCTGCAGCTGGGGAGGGAGGCAGCAGCCCGGGGGCTCCCTAGCCCTGAGAGCTTGGGTGCGTGGCAGCAGTTTAGAAGAGCACAGGAGAGTTGCCACAGATGTTCCTAATGTCAGCTTGAGGTTTTCCCCTTGCTGGTGTCATTCAGTGCAGTTGCCAGAAGGCAAGTCTAATGTAATAATAGAGTGGAAGGAAAATAATGGGACAGGCAGAGAAGGGGAGGTAGGGAAGCCAATTTATGAGTCCGGTGCAGGAAATTACAGAGTACAAGGGGAAAAAAGAATAAAAGAAGAATGGGAATTGAATTATAACCTTCTCCTTGTTTCACTGCCTGCCTGGTCTTGGCTTCTGCACATATCTCTGCCCTTTCTCCCTGGTAGTCTACAATAACCCCATGTGGTGTCAGCCCAGTACAGAGACTTAGAAGGACTTGAGCAGAACAGGGCAGTAAACCATACAGTCTGGAAGTGTTTTTCATACAGAACCGTTTCAAAACCTTGGTGCAGTTTGTTCAGCTTCTGACAAGGTGTTTCTCCCTTCGCCTGCAGAATTTGTGTTCATCCTCTTCCACTTCCATCACCACACCGGCTCAGGTGATATTCCTGCGGTTCCTGGCCTTCCTCAGCTGTGCGTTCCTGGTTCTGATGGCCTTGTACGGGTCAGGCGACCCCTTCTCCCTGAGCACAGCCGTCCCTGCTCCCCTCGCCTCTGGCCCCGGGTCCGTGAGGAACAGGACTGGCGCGAGTCCCCAGGCAGGCAGGGGCAGTGCCGGCCCGGGGAGGGCGGCCGGCTGGCCGGAGCTGCTGCGCCTGCTCCCGGAGCGCCTGCTGGACAGCCTGGCTGCGGCGTGGGCCTACGGCAAGAATCACCAGATGGCAGTGGCCGTGCTGGGGCTCTTCACCTGCCTGCTGGCCATGTTCCTGGCCGGCCGCATCAGGTGGGTGTGCTCTGCTTGTCTCTCACTTCAGACCGCTCTAGTGGAGCTGTCTGGTCCTGTGCTGCCCCTGAGATCCAGGAGCAAACATTTCCAGAATGGCACATGCAGTACTGCATGCCTTGATTCATTCCATTTACGCTAGAATTACTGTGAATGAAAGGTTGCCTGTGCAGCCCAGGTAGAAAATGGAACTGATCTCCTCGCCCAGCAGCGGGCAGGGCTGCACATGGTGGACTGTAGTCAGAGGCAGTACAGAACCTGCCCAGTCTGGGTGCCCTCCCCACCAGCCCTCTGCTTGCTCCGGACCAAGGTGCTTCACTGGTGTTCAGACTCCTGTGTGGTTCTTTTTCCCTGGCAGGCTCCGGCGGATCGATGCGTTTGCCTCGGTGCTGTGGTTCGTGGTGATGAGTCTGCACTTAGCCGAGAGGTACCTGAAGGCGGACACGCCCAGCTGGCTGGACACGGCCAAGTTTGGCACCACGTCCCTGTGCTGCCTGGTGGGCTTCACCGCAGCCGTGGCCACGCGGAAGTCGACGGGCCAGCGGAGATTCCGGCCCCGAAGGTCAGAGCCAGAGCAGTGACGCTGGGGGAAGGAGGAAAAAGCCTTGTGAACTCTTTGCGACTGGTGCTTCTCTCTCCTCTTGTTATTTTCCCTTCCTCTGTTTCCTTTTTTGAAGTTAGATAAGCAGTGAAGATCTCGTCTTCATTTTTTTATACATATATATATATATATATACACACTTATTTATGTGTGTGTGTATATTTATATATATATATATAATTTTTTCCCCATCCTCGCTTACCACTGTGCTAGCTGCTCGGAGCATTTCCACTGCTAGCCATGGGAGCTACTCGTGCTGCCTCCTTTCTCCCTTCCTCCTGCATCCTGCGTCACCAGTACAAATATCAAGCTTCCCCAAAGTCAGTTCTTCCAGCAGCTGCCTCACAAACTGCTCCATAAATGCAGCCTCCTTCCCATTCTGCTCCTCCAGCCAAAGAGATTCTGGCTCCTCCTGTCCTCCTGGTTCTTCTCACTGCCTCTCCATCCTTAGGAACCCTCTGCCCCGATCCACCATGGGGCCCGGGCCACCTTCACTTTCCTAATGGTGCTGGTCATGTTAATTTGGAACTGATGGGAACTTGCCTCTGGATTCGGAGTCCTCGTTAATGTGTGCTGTGGTGCCAGGCACGCGAGGAGGGGACCACACAGAGCCCAAAACCTGGTTCTTCTTGCCTTCCACTGTGTAGCATCACTTACCTGCACCCTCTCTCTCGCTCTGCCCTTCTCCTGGCTCCTGTTTTAAATGGAGACGTGTCCTTAAGTGCTTTTGACTGGAACTTCAGTAATCTATTCAAAAAGGTGCTTTAAAAAGTCATGTAGCTCAGGGTGTCTTAATACCTGAAAGTATTCAGCTGTTTGAGGTTCAATTTTCAGATCTCCCAGTGGCTGTTGCTTTCAATGCCAGTTTTCTTTGGGTTTTTTACCCACCTGCTCCCTGAGCAACATCTGTGTACAAGCACAACTGGATAAAACCGTGTATGTTCCTCCACTCCTATAGCCTTAGAAAGAGAAGAAATACGGGACTGACAACCTCATGCTGTGATACGTGGTCAGCTTTCGTTGCACATCCCTACTCAGTGTTGATTGCTGAGAACACAGGTTGGAAGGGTGTGCTGTAGGAAGGGGTGGGAGCTCTGCTGTGGGACTGCGTGGCAACAGAGATGCATTTTTTGGGTTACTTGGAGGCGTTCTTTTTGTAGTCTGGCATTGTGCTAATACTGCTGGAAAAAGGGGTCTGGAAATTGTGACTTGGAGTGGAGTGCCTGGCAGTCCTGCTGAAAGCTGGGGTGGCTGGGTGTGACTGTGTGGGGAGGGAGGAACTTCCAGCTCTTTGGGTTTTTGAGGATTAATTGCTGGGGCCTCTTAGGATAAGCAGGCTGATTATCCTGCGCAGTTGTTTGAAAGGCACTCCACTGAGTTTCTCATACAGATTTTGGTCTTTCAAGAGGAAACAGCACTTTTACAGATCTGCTGTTTTCTTCTGTTCAGAATAGCACAGTGGAACTCACCACCCACCACAAGTTAATTGGGTGTCATGATCTTCCAGTGTATAAACTCTAAAATAATCAGAGTGGAGCTCTCACTGTGAAGTATCTGCAACTCTTGCTGAAAAATGCAGACACTACAGGGTGCTGCAGATGCTGGTGAAATTAGAGGAGCTTTCTGAAAGGAAACAAAAGCTATTTCCTAGCTGTTTGTACTCGCTGTTCCTCGAACGGTGTTCATTGTGCAAGCACAGAGGTTGCGCTGCCAAAAGCTCTGAAACGCGTTACCAATGAGCCAGGCTGAGTCACAGGAAGGTGCAGCTCTGGCTGTGTGCCTGTACCTTAGCAAGGGCGTCGGCCACACAGACCTGCTGCCCATCTGGGCTCTCCTTTGGAACCTTTCTGGTGCCTTCAGAGAACTGCAATATCCACCTCCAAGCCTGTCAGAACCTGTCTCCGTACTGGTGCTTGGGAATGATGCTGAGGGTTGTTTACTTTCTTACCCACAAAGGAATCCAGCGCCTGCCAAGGCTGGTTCCATCTTCCACCTTCCCATCACTTACCAATCCTGACCCAAAACATTTGTCTTCCAGCTCACAGGCATGGGAAACCTTGAGCTATGCTGGCCATTAAGTGAAATAAGAAATTTAGACTTTTCTAAAAATTCCTTTTTCCTGCTTCAGGACTTCCAAATTGTCCTCATAAAGTACATGTAAGAAAAGACTGATGTTTCTATTTAGCTATGATTTTCTTCTGCACTTACCTGTACAATTTGGATTGAAAGTTCTCCTGTGAGATGTGTCCAAGTGATGGGAGGAATCTCATATTGGCAGGATATATTGAGAAGGCTGAGAGGAGGGGTGTGAGCAGCTGACAGACTCAGTGGGAATGGTCATGGTAATGTCATGCCTGATTTCTGTCAGCAATATCCTTGTATTAATAAGAATGAAATCAATCTGTCCAAATTTTCTTGCCCAGTAGTAAGGAAACTCTCAGTGGCAGCTGCTGAAGATGGCTGGCAGCCTCTTCAGATGTTTTATTTTCAGGAGCTGAAGGTCAAGGCTGTGTTAAGCTTCACTGTGTCCTCTTCCATATCGTCTCCTATCTCCTCTCAGTAGCTGTTTTCCTCCCTTTTTAGGAGCACTTTGCTTTTTTCTTTCACTTTAAACTTGACCCATCCTCAAGCTCCCTGGGTTTGTGATGTTTTGCTCTTAAATGTTACATTTGTTTACCATGCCTGTTCTTTTCTCTTACTCTCTTCTCTTTTTCCCTGTGCGGGGATGGGATGGGATGGGGAGGATGCACACTAAATATTGGGAACAGGCAGTTGGTAAAACTGTGGGAAGGAGAGGATTTACACTGTGAAGCCTGAATAATACTGTTAAGGAATATTTTTGTCTGTTTGCACAGCAAGTGCAAATCTATACTGAGTCTAAAGTCCTTTAATCTGGGAGGTATGGTAACTGCAAGTGACATGCAAGCAAGAAATCCATTTGTCTTCACTTTGTGCAGATTAATACAAATGAAGTGTATTTACTAGTTGCACTGATTTATATGTCAGAACATCAGAAAGCTACTTTGCTTTATGGCCAAGCTGTGCAACTGATCTCTGTGGTGCTTTGTTCACAACTTACAACTGAAGAACTTCTGCGCTTGTAATTGGGAAAATTTCAAAGGTGAAACGAAATAACACAATACTTTCTGAAGTGGGGTTCAATTTTAATGCCAAAGAAGCTTTCGGTTTTGCTCAGGTGTCTGCTTATTTTCCCCACTTCTCGGTGCCTCAGCATGTCTGTGCTGCTTTTTCTAAAAACAACAAAAACCTCAGAGCCTCAAAACCAAACCTGCAGCAATTGAATTTTTGGTGTTTTAGAGACTCTGATGTTGACAGTCTCCTCTCTTTCTGCTTGTCTCACACACTTTTGCTGACAGTGGAGGATTATGGATCTTCTGGGGTAAGGGAAAAAGGAGGAGAAGGGTGGGGTTTGCCCAGAGGTGTTTGATTTATAAACTGTAGCATTCAATCTGTACCAGTTGTGTCTCAGACAAAGAGCCCTGCAGAGGAGTCATAAGTTAGCAGTATTCTACTGTCGGCTGTTTCTAGGAAACAAAATAATCAAACCACCACTGCCTTTACTGAAACTGTTCTTGCCACACCTGATTTCAAAGCCAAATCGGCTGTTCTAGACACTGCCATGCCATAGGTTCTCTATGGAAGGTGCTTTGCATTTCCCCCTCAGCAGTTAGATTTTCCATCTGTGTCACCTGGATGTAGATGTCTTAGGTACCTCATCTGACTGCACTGCTTGCCCCACGGTGAGTCCAGCAGGAGAAAATGTGTGTTTGGTGCGCAGTGCTCCTGTCCTGTGCAGCTGCCGTGCTGTTTCCTGTGACACGTTTCCTTCTGCTGGCTGGGACAAGAGCTAACAAAGGCTTGGTAACTTAGAGCTGACACAAAATCATCCAGAACCACTTGGCCAGTGCTTTGAGCTTCTTGTTTCCCCTTAGCTGGGCTCTTACTTCAGGCCACGGAGGAACACGTGGAACCCTGTGGTCTCCAGATGCAGCTTTGGTGCTTGAGGATTCTCTCAGCCGTGCAGGCCAGAGTATGCAAACATCTTACCAATATTAGGGGGTTTTAGCCCAAAAGCCCCTAATTCAAGGTGCTACTTTTTCACACTGACCATGTGTCTGGACCAGGGGATGGTAGAGCAGACCAGAGCTGAGGTGCTGAGGGATTGTTCATGGGTTTGGGTGTCACTTGGAATCAAATCTGCTCCATCGCGGTGCCTGACTCTGGCCCTCAGTGGCCGTGGCTGATCTGCCAACACAAGAGCTCGTTCCCTGCCCAGCAGAGCCAGATTCATAAAGGGGCCAATGTGGGTTCCTGAAGTGCCTTTCTCTGGACAAGATTTGGGACAACACTGTGTTGCTTTGCCTCAGTGGCGCCGTGGCTGCAGCGTGGGACAGCGGTGCCCAGGCGTCTGCCAGGCCGGTGCTTTTGTCCTTCCTGTGCCACCCCCGACTGTGGCGGGGCATGAGAGGACACTGGGGCTGAAATTTCTGAGCAACTCTGCAGACTCTACAGGGGTGAGGGAGAACCCAGAGGCAGCAACCACGTCAGCATCTCTGCTGCTGCTGCTTCTCTTCTTCCTGAGCCCCTCAGTGACATTGGTGCATGCAAACTGACGCCTTTGTGGCCCTGAACCATTCTGAATACACTGTATTTATATCCAGTTCTTTCCTCTCTCTTAACGCCTCCTTTCCTACATCCGTGCTTTGCATGCCCTAGTGAGCTTGGGTGTGTCAAAGGCTGAGAACATGTGGGAGTACAAAAACGGTTTAGTGGCTTTTTGTTTTGGCTTTATGAATATTTTTCAAGTGTGCTGAAATTATGTGAAGCTAATAATCATGCTTAGATGCTATAGGAAGTATGTATCGATGTAATGTGGACAAAGTATTTATGCTCTTATAAAAATTAATATAATTAATATCCAGATAATTGCTCCAGACTGACTGCACTCATGAAAGTTGAAGGGAGCTGTGGTATATGGCTGTGCTTTGGTTTTCGGAGATGCTTTTGAAATGGTGTGCTGTCACATATCACCTGCCAGGTCCTTCCAGGTGTGCTGTCACCTGCACGTTCACTTGGCTCTTTGAGCTGTGGCAGGTGATCTCTGGTGAAAGGGACAGTACTCAGTCCTGAAGTCATCCCCTGAAAGCCTCGTTTGGGACCAAAGCTCTTGAGCACCCAGGCAGGAGGAGGTTCCCTGAACATTTGTGGCATGCCAGCAGGCCTGGATTGGTGTAGACGTAGGATGTGCATTTCATCCAAAGCAGGACAACAGGCGGGAGACAAGAATTCTGACTCTTGGCAGCTGAAGTTTCTAGCTTTCTAAGTTACATATTAAAATATTGATGTGCCTGAGACCTGTGCCCATTTTAGCATTGTTCTGCCTTCTCCTTGTGCCCGTTTTTTATTCCTGTATTGCCCTTTACTCCTGGTTCTGCGAGTCTGCCTGGAGGCACAGGCTGTGGCCCCGAGTGAGGAGTGCAGCAGAGCAGTGTCAGGGCAGGAGTGGGGCCGCCTGCAGCCTGGCCTGCCCCGTGCTCTCCCAGGTCTCTCTCTGTCCCAGGGATGATGCAGCATCTCTGGTAGAATGTGAATTAAAGAGGCACACACGTATGGTGGTGTCTGTGGATAGCAGGGAGCTGTTGGGACAGAGGAGGGGAGGCTCTCCTGGCAGGAGGTTCCTTCAGGACCGTGTACAGTCCCGTACCATGTAATACTCTCCTTTAACCTTCTATTTATTTATTTTTAAAGTATCTGTGTAGCAGACTTGTGCCCGACTGTCTAGTAACATGGTGATCATTGTAAACACTAATCAAGATACCCAATTTTTGATGTTCACAATATCAAGTTCTGAAATAAACGGCTCCCGGGCCTTGACTATTTCCACAAACTATCTGACTCCAGAGCCTTTTTTTTTTCCTTCTTTTTTTTTATGTTACTTTTTTTACTGTAGCCAGACCCACTATTACCACGTGACAAATGGCTTGGAGCAGTGCATGGTCTGAGAGCAAAGACACAGCTGCAGTGCTCCATCCCAGGGCTGTGGTGTGTTTGCTTCCTGCCTTGTGATCCTCTTGATCTCCTCACCTTTTTTCATCTGCTTCTGGAAGAAGTTTTAGTTCAGCTGCGCATTCCCATGTGAGCTTTTAGCAGTGTGGAGCCCTCTTGACATGGCAGCGGCAAACCCTAACAAGTGCAGAGAACAGGAACAGGATTTTGCACACTTAGCAGGAATTTGTTCAGAACAGATCAGTATTTAAGACATACTTTGGTCAGCATTCAATCCTAAGGCATTAATAAGCTATACTTAAAATTCTTCAGCTCCTCTTTGCTAATCAGAACAATTCCCTTTCTGGATGGTGCAAGACAAATGATTCTTCACTGCCCTGAGGATCTGGCTGCACTGACTTGGGGCTGTTGAGCAGCAGAGCCATTGGAAGCCAGATCCAAAACAGTTACAGTCCCAGGATTGTGAGAGGGATTGTGGTTATGGTGATAAATGGCTGTAATAGCTTCCAGCCCTTTAAAGGAAAAACTTCCAAAAGCCAATAAACCAGTTAAGCTGTTTGCTGCTGCAGCAAGGAGCTGTGCAAAGCTGGATCCTGTAGCCCCAAGATACAGAAGGTGCCAAGTTAGGACAAAGAGCTGTGTTGCTCACAGGTGATGCTCTGGTTTGGGCCTGCACAGCCACGGCACGGTGAGGGGTAGGTATCACTCCTTCTCCTGCGACTCACATCAGCCCTGAGCTGCACTTCTAACGCCCTTTCCCATTCATTTCCCCTTACAAAGCTGAGCTGGACACGTCCAACAGTGTGTGGTGGGGCAGATGAGTGGGGGGTGCACTGAAGGACTCCGTGGATGCAGAGCAGGACGCCCTTCGCAGGTGCTCTGGAGCCTGGACGGGTCGGGCCGTGGGTGCTGCGAGACCAGCGCGTCCCTGGCCTCTGTCACAGCGTGTCCTGCACCAGGACCCTGCTTGGCTCGCGTGTTCAGCCTCATTGAGCTGGTCAGGATTGCTGGTGGCTGCCTCCTACTAGCAGATAAGTGGTTTATAAGATACTTTAAACTGTAGTCTCAACTCTGGAGTTAGCACAGCGTAATGGCACTGCACCACCTCTTTAATCTCCAGGAGAGAATGGCACGAGCATAAATCACCCCACAGCACAAGGCTGAGATCTTCTTCACGCTCTGATTTACTCCTGGCTTTCCTCTGGCAGGAGAAAAGCCATGTAACCATATCGCTGCTCTCATCTGTCTCTGCTTCCATCAGAAATGAGATTAAACCTCCAAATATTGTATCTGCTAAATTGTATCTGCTAAGTCATATATCTCCATTTAAAAACATATGCACTTCATGCTCAGTTCTTCATCATGATTTATTTGACAATTCTATTACCTGATTCTAACTAAAAAGTCTTACAGAAGATCATTCAGAGATTCTGGCTCATATTCTAGACTTTCTTTCATGTATTTTCATTCAATTGTTAAAAATAATACAAAATTCCTGTATTTTCAATATCTGGATTTCATAAAGCATCCTCTGGGTAATTTTCTCATCCAAGGTATTTGCACGGGAGTTCCTAAAGTGTTCCACCCTCTTTTCCATCCTGTATTGTGGGGCAGGTTAGTGCACAATAATTTAAGTGAGGTTGAGCAGTTCTTTTCCCAAAGCGTAGGAACATCCCCGTAAACTCTTCAGGGTTCTGCATCTTGCACTCCTGCACTGAGAAGTTAGTCCAGACCTGGTAACAGAACAGGCGTTCCTGCAGGCACAGCGAGAGAGGCAGGTGCTGGGGTTTCTCCTTGCTGAGTGTCTGTCGTGTGTGTCCTTTGCAGGTTCCTCTCCGGGGACTCCATCACCGTCTTTCCCAGCGGCCCTGGCACAGCCTTCCCTTCACCTGCTACGTCTCTGTTTGTCCCAACACCACCCAGTATCCTCCACCTGACAAACCAGCAGCTCTTCAGGTCCCCACGCAGAACTTCCTCGTCCTCCCTTCCTGGCCGTCTCAACAGGGCGCTGTCGCTGGGCACCATCCCCTCCCTGGCCAGGGCAGGTGAGTGTGCGGGGCACTGTCCCGGTGGGAATGGCTCTGGAATTGAGCAGCGCTTCCGAAGGACAGGGGCTGTGAGGGATCCACACCTTACGGTCCTGGTCAGGGCTGGCTGCTCCTGTGGCACAGAGGAGTGTCCAGTGTTAGGAGTTTGGGGTTTGGTGGTAGCTCAGCCAGCTGGGTTCCAGTTGTTTCATTTTTGCTTTCAGATTCTGGCTACTTGTTCAGTGGAAGCCGCCCGGCCTCGCAATCATCCCAGTCCAAGGAATCCCCCACATCAGGTACTGCCCTAGGCCTTCCAGAGCAACTGTCTTTGCAGGATTTGCAGTGAGTGGGTTGAAACACGTGGTCTGGTTGAATTTTTTCCTCCCTGCTCGCATTCCAGTGAAAATGTCAATTTTGCTGTTAGAAATGCTGCAGAGAGAGTCCCAGCCAAAGTGAGACAAAGCAGGGAGCCCTTTGCTGGTTAGAGCTGAGTGGAGCCTGCTTTGGTAGGAGACTTTGGCTGTTCCTAGGGCAGCTCTTCTGTAGCTTTCCCAGCAGAGTGCAGCAGTTGGTCATTCGGCTGCCCTGGCTGCTCTGCCCTTCTGCTCCCCTGTCCTCCCTGACCTGTCTGTTGCCCTTGTGGCCCAGATGGGTCCGGGGCTGTTTGTGCTTCTGCAAAGGCAGTCACAGCCTGGGCTGGTGCAAACCTCTGCATCCCAATGCACTTTCCTGCAGCCTCTGAGGGACGTGCCAGTACAATTCATTCACGTGTACTGCAGGCTCTCCTGGATGGACAGGTGAGCAAAGAGAAGGCTCACCAGGCTCCTGGTAACCTGATTGCTGAGTCGTTCCTGAGTACTAAAGTACCTGTGGACTTGCTCCATGTTTTGTGGTGGGGACTCAAATGAAAGAGTTTTAGTACAAGATTGGTGGACATGTGCAACTCCCATTCCTTTTCCGTGCAGAACTCTTAAAGAGAGCTGTGCCTGTTGGGTGGGATGGTAACCCGGCTGTTTTTCTGTGGGGGTTCCATTGCAGAGCCCTTCTCCCTGCTGGCCGGCAGCGGGGTCCCCTCCCGCATCCCATCCCCGGCACCGTCGGTCGCCGGCTCCGTCACCTCCAGCTCGGGGTCCCTGCGCTTCCGCCGGCCCCTCATCAGCCCTGCCCGCCTCAACCTCAAGGGGCAGAAGCTGCTGCTGTTCCCGCAGAACGAGGCCCTGCTCACCCCGACGGGCTCCGAGGAGCACAGCCCCTCCGACAGCAACATCTTCAGCCCCGAGCTGCCCGGCTTTCCCAGGAAGAGCCTCAGGGAGCGGGGAGTGCCCGGTAGGCTGGCAGTGCCGCTCTCCTGGGGGCGTTTGTGGGAGGGCGTTGGCTGCAGGCACAGCCCTGCAACACCTGGGCCACAATAGATGGGGAACCTTCAGGAGAAACCCCAGTGGTGATTTTTTTATCTTTTTCTCCTTGCAGATATGAGATCTGCTATGGAAGGGGGGAGTATTTGCAGTGATAATTCTATCAAAAAGGAGGATCACTCATCACACTCATCTACCTGTGTGGTAGACACAACCACCAAAGGGGAGGATTTGGCAGGCTGGAGAGGTGAGTGCTTCCTGCATGTGTGAGCATTTCTGTGAGGGTAACTGAGGTCTTTCCTGGAAATCAAATAAATAAGGTTGCAAAATGGATCTTCTGCCTGCTATTCTAAGACCTTAACAAAGCTGTTCCTGTCCTTTGGACTGTCTGAAGGACACTGACAAAGTGCCAAACTGAGACAGAAGAAGCAGGGTGGGGATGCAGGTGTCAAGAGCATGAGATGTGATGAAAATAGAGCCGGAAGAGCAGTGGAGACTTTGCTGACAGGAAAAGTGCTTCAGCAGTTTCTGCTTGTGCTGAAAACACTGGGCAGAGAGAAACAGTACAACATATGTTCACTTTTACTTACCAGTTCTTTAATATCTCTTTCTACTGTTCCCTTTCTTGCTCTGTGTCCTCCTCTTCCACCCAGGTCGCTTTGGTACCTGTGCTCTCCGGGGCCTGCTCGCCGTGAGCCTGACCCTCAACGCTGTGTTCACCTCAGCCTATGTCTACAGGAGCCTGCGCTGACCGGGGCCAACACTCCCCTTCTCCCTGGCTCCACTGGTCCTGAGGAGACAAGAATTCAACCATGGCTTCATGTCTGATGGCCGTGCCACCGGTGCATGCTGTTTCTTAAAAAACTACTGTACACTCAACTGTCATGAAAAGGAACCTGGGCAGCTGCTGCCATCACTGCCAGGCAGAACATATCCATGATTGTCCCTGGAGATGGCAGGCAGAATTCCCAGCTCCAGTTCAAAGCAGGAGGCCAGTCCAACGGCCCACACACTTTCTTTCAAAAGAACTGACCTGAGACACAAGCCTGAAAATGCGTGAGCTGCGTTTTTAGGAACCTACCCCCAGCTCTTCTTTCTGACATATTGACCTCGTGCTGATGGTGCTGGTAAAATGAGGAGAATTAGAACGAATGAGCTGAAGAAGAGGGACGGCTGAGTCGCCGGTGCTGGGCTTTGCCTGCTGTAACAGCAACCCCAGTTCTGCTCAGTGGTTCCTCTTTTCTCTTTGGCACTCTCCTCTAAATTGTCAGTGAACTTTCTTTAGTTGCCTTAAGCTTGCCTAAGCACATGGGTGACCTTGGCTGCTCTGTCATGTTCTTGCATCTTAGATGTCCTTGTGCTTCCGGCTGGCCCTGGCCCTGCGGCCGCCGTCACCAGTTCCATTCTGGCCGTGCTGGTTCTGAGCCCCACTGCTGTGCCTGAGTCCAGCCAGCTCTGGCTGCAGGGCTGCACAGCCCCCAGACACACAGCCTGTGCTGGCTGCATCAGAGCCAGGAAGGCCCTGCTTTGCTTTGCCCAGGAGGCGTTAATTCTGTTACTATAAAATGGGTAAAAAGAAAGGATCCTGGTGTGGTTTGCACCATAGTCAAAGGGCTTCAGCTCACAGCTCTGCTGGGGTTTTCACTGAAGCAGTGAGTGGCAGAGCCTGATCTTGCTGTAAATCGCACAAATCTTCTCTTAGAGGTCGGTGAGGAGCTGTCTGATTGTATACATCTATCCAGAAACCTGACACCTCAGTCTGACGTTGGGATTTGCTAAGTAACTGTTGAAGACATTTCTTACTTAGTAAAACGCCCAGGTGCTCTCAGTGAGAAATGCCAAACCTGCTTCTGGACAATTCAGCCTTCTGGATAGATTCTTCTTTTCTAGCCCAAAGGAAGTAGTAGATTTTCAAAAGCAGTTTGTAATTTGGGTATTTCTGCTGTTGGGTGAGTCTTCAGCATTGCTTAGAATTTGGGGGCCATTTACAGTATTGTGCTGAACACTCAAAATCATTTAGTGCATCTTAGGGGGAAAAAAGAAATCCTGGTCTTGCTGTTTTGATTCCTAAAAACCAAGTGCAGAGAATGTGTCAAGAATACCTGGTGAGGAGAGGATTGACTGGCAATAGCTGTGTATTTCCTGAAGAAAGACTCAAATCTATTGAATTTTTCTGTTGTCTCTTCCTTTGGGCTCCTTTACCTCAAATTTCACTCCCCCACCCCACTGCCCTGTGTTTGCATCCTAAATTGGTGCTTACTGTGTCTTTCCCTTCCTTTCAGTTTGCTGCTGTTCCCTCTCTTGTGCTCTTGCATGTGCACAGAGCAAACAGTGTCTGCTGCTGACCCTTCTCTCTCTGAACCTGAGAGCCTCACCTCGCAGTGATGATCACCCTTCCTTTCGCTTCACTTTTTTCCTTGAATGTTTTACTTGAGTTCCTTCCACAGCCTCACCTGGTAGATCGTGGGAGCCATAGCCAGGCTCTGATCAGCGTGCATGTGACAGCTGAAACAGGGCTGCACTGCTGCTGGTTCAAGCACTGAGAATCTGCGTGTCTCTGTTTTCCGAGTCTCCCCGCACGGTTTCAGCTGCCCAATTCAGCTGCTGCTCCCGCCCTCCCTGCAGTGAGACTCCTCCCTGCTGTGCATGGCAGGGGAGGCCAGACCTGCACCCACACGTGCTGCCCCGAGGGGCTGAGGAAAGGTCCCTCCTGACTCTGCATCCCTCAGCCTCCTCAGGGAGCTGCTGAAGGGCTGCACAGCCAGCACCTCCTGGGCTAGAGCCAGGAGAGACCTGCAGCAGAGAGATGTGCTGCAGATTGATGGTTAATTCTATTGTAACTTGCATGAATTGTTCCTTGTAGCCAAACCGGACCCATACCCTTGATGTAAAGAGATTTTTGTCCCTTTTATAGACTTTGCACGCTCACTTGAGCATTGTACAGGCAGGATGTACAGCAGCTGCCAAGCTCCTCTTTAAACCTCTGCTCTCTGGGTTTCATGGTGTTCTGGTGCAGTGTGTGACATCCCATTCATGGATCCTTGTCCTACCTAGAGGCCTCCTATCCAGAGACAAGCTGCCAGAAGATGCTGTGGCTTTGCTTGTCTTTGTCACCCAGCAGGTGTGCACTGTGACTTCCCGTATGCAAACCTCCCGCCTCCACCTCCCAGCCTGCGCCGAGTTTTGCCACCGCACTCCCCTGGATCCCGACCAGATTGCAATACAAACCTGCTCCTCCTCTCCAGCAACCACGGAGCTGCAGCATCTCCACCCCTCTTCCCACCTTCATTCCGGAACAGGAACGCTGGAACCTGTCCCTGCTGCGGCCGCTCACCGGAACTGTTCTCGGAAGGGCGTTTGGTGACCTTGTCCAAAGCAATAGCGAGACTTTGGATTCTGTTACTGAAGAGGGAATTTCTCATTCTGGTGCTAGAACTCTCTCCCGTGGTGCTCTCACGGTTGTGAAGCCTTTGCTTGAGGAATACACGAGTGTGTGCGTGAGTGTGAGTGTGTGTGCAGATGTACAGAAGCGTTTGGAAGGTTTCTTCATTTCAAAAGATCTGAGCCCATGTTTGTCTTTCTATTGTTGGCCTTAATCTAGCTCGTAGATACTGTGTCTATCTTGCTGCTCTTTTCTGTACAAAGCTGGTTTGGAGGAAACAGAAATTTATCTGGTCCCCCTGTAAAAATCTCTGTGACTGATGATGTTGATCTTCATACAGTGTTGTTCAGGGGGGAAATTTTATTTTTCTAATATTTTTCCTACTGTAAAAACTGTTGGAGTGTATGGAGTGGAAAAGTTCTTTCCAAAACGGCCTGATAAAGATTTGAGCATGACTTAATAATGCCAACAATTAATGATCAGGTGTAGTATAAATGAGCTTTATTTCCAGACCTTTTCCATTTCCTACTTTCCATTGAAAATGTCCAGGTACTTTTCTTTGGATATGGACTTGCTGGGCGTGTTCTGAGACCTTGCAGATACTTTGGCTGATTTTGCTGTTATGAATTAGAAAGAGTTTGCATTTTGGAGCCTGGTTCCAGTTCCGCAGTCTGGGGCGTTTGGCAGATGTGACAAATCTTATGCACATATCTCTTGGATGGGATGGAGGGAGTGGGTAGAATGAGTTGCTGGTTTCTGAAGCTTATCGTGCTTTTTTACATGAAATCTTAGACATTAAATTGGTCACTGGGGGGAAAAACCTCATTGCTGGCATATGTAGGCCAGATTCACTGAATTTTAGGCTATTTGTTCAAGCAACAGCTTTGGCCTGTGAATGTTGGATTCCCACTCCCTCCGGGGTGCTGGGAACACCTGAACACTGCTGGACTGGCTGGGGTCCTTGCAGGGGCAGCTGCACTGAAGGGCTGCTCTTGCCTGTGGATGCTGCTATATTTTTTCTTCCAAGCACCATTCCTGGAAATAACAATGGTCTTAACCTCTCTCTCAGACATTTGTTAAAAGGCTAGAATGGGCCGATTTGGCCAATACTTTTTTTTTTTTAAATATGTGTTGCATCCAGAAATTATCGTCACTGTGTTCTGGGGTGGGAGTAAGGTACAGAATATTTTTTGATTGAATGGGTATCTCAAGTGGGTGAGGAGGACGATTTCAAGTCCTAAACCTTATTTCCTGTGAAAGAAAGACTGTATGTTGTGTGTGTGTACTTCTTTGGGGAGCTCTATCACTGTACAGTTTAGTTAAACGTGCTCCAAGGAAGGAGAAGCTGTTCCTCGGAGGTTTTTAGTTCATGCTTTGTGTTTAAAGAGGAATATTTTTCTTTAAAAAATAAAACCAGATAAGTTTTCACCTTAGTGTGAGTGGTCCAGTTAAATGCACGCTGTACTTTTGTGTTCATTGGGCACTTAAGGGCTTTTTTTCTTCGTGAAATCATGGCTGAGTGTTTATATATCATTGTATGGTCTTTAATTTATATTTTTTGTTTGTAATGCAAACTAGGGAGCAGGCGGCAGAGGCTTTTACAGATGGGCTTCCCCATGGGCTGAGGCGCCAGGAAGGTGCAGCGTTCCCGAGCCGCCTCCCACACATCCCCCGCAGGAGCCGCCGTTTCACCCCAGAGTTCAGAAGTTCAGCCTCGTGCAGACCCGGGTGTGTTTCAGGGGCGGCCTCTGTGGGGTCTGTAACGAACCTGCTGCCCCGGGGCAGCTGAGACCTTGAGATCATTGCCGGGTCACTAATACCCGTCCCCTCCCCATCAAATTGTAAAGACATTGGCACGCGTCTTTCTGCTCACTCCTAGACTAGAGGGTTATGATTTTTTTTCTTAATTAAGGCGTTTTGGTGGTTTAATTTAATTATCTAAGTGTGATCAAATCAACAGTTTTTAAAGGAGGATGTATTTAATTAAATGACTGGCAACAGCCCACTAATAATTCTGTACGTACAGGTGTATTTTGAAGGATTTAATGACTTGCAGCGCTGGCAGGGATGTGACACTGGTAGAATCCAGGCTGCTGCAGCAGAGCAGCTTCTCCATCCTCCTCCCGGGACCTGCAGAGAGCGGCCCTGCCCCGGGCCCGGGTCGGGGCACAAGTGCGGGCTGTGTTTGCCCCCGTGTGCAGCTGATTCCGCCGGCACGGTCAGAAACGATGGGGATTCCTCCGGGTTTGGCTGCAGGGACCTTCCCCCGGCCGTGCCCGGAGCTGAGCTCTGCACCGGCTGCCCCTGCCCCGAGCCACACCCATGGCCGGGACTCGGGGCTGCGCAGCCACCGCACTGTCCTGACCCGGCCGCGACCCCGAAACTGTCCAGATCAGACCAGACCAGACCAGATCGGACCGGACCGGGCCGGGCCGGGTCGGGCAGGGTTGGGAGGGCGGCGAGGAGAGGGTTTAGAAGGACCCGCGGGGCTGGGGCGAGCGGAGAGCGGGGCCATGGCCGAGACGGACCACGGCGAGCGGCGGGCATCGGGCACCGAGCGGGACAACGAGAGGGACAACGAGAGGGACAACGAGAGGGACAACGAGAGGGACAACGAGCAGGGCACCGAGCCGGGCACGGCGGAGGGGCAGCAGAAGCCTCCCTACTCCTACGTGGCGCTGATCACCATGGCCATCCGCGCCAGCCCCGAGCAGCGGCTGCCCCTGAGCGGCATCTACGCCTACATCACCGGGCGCTTCCCGTTCTACCGCGA
>VYZT01015847.1:25087-40809 GCA_013400735.1 Pomatostomus ruficeps
GGGCGCTGCTCCCCGCCCAGCCGGACGCGGCGGTGCCCGGGGGCCTGGGGGTCCCGCTGTTCCCCGCCTTCCGATGAGTCCCGCGGCCGGGCAGGGCTCGGGGCGCTGCGGCATCGCCGGGCTCCGGAGAGAATCGCCGCGGTGCCGGAGATGCGGCCCTTGTCTCGCTCCTGTCTGCCCCCAGGGGAGCGGACTGGGCTTCTCCGCTACTGAATCTGTTTGGATTTGGGGGGGGATTGTGATTTTGTTGTTTGAGCCTCCAGGCAGAGAGGGAGCTGCAGCACCGACAAGAGAATCGGTCCTGCGCGTCCTCTGGGTCTGAAAGCACACGAGGAGCCCTGCACAGGCCGGCCCTTGCCTCATGCAGGGAACTGGTTTTTTTCAAGTGCCCTTAATCTCTTTTGGAGCTTTTCTTTCAAGGTCTATGGAAAAGCAATATAGGTCTGTTCTGGGTGGAAAATACCTCAAACCAAAAAATCCCAAAGCTATTTGGATTAACACTGGAAATCTTGTGGCTTTGTACTTAAAGAGAGTTTATATGAGATTTTTCATACAGGTTATTTTATATTGCTGTTGTTATTTTATATTGTTGCTGGTTATGTATGTTTGCATACGTTCATTGTTAACACGTTTTTTATAAACGACTCTGTAATTACTGTGTAAGGATCTTTCCCCTTTTGGTTTCGGGGGGAGTAGTTTTTATGCTTTTCTCTCAAAATAAGGGTTTGGAGACAAAATACGCTTCCAACAAGAACCATGTTTTAGGTTTAAGAGAGAGTTCAAATACTGTTACGTGAGGGGCAGCACTTGTTGTATGTTACATTAATAAAGAGTTTTAGCTTCAAAAAGTACTTAAATTGTTCTGATGCTTTTCTTGAAAGAAAGTACAACTGAAATTCAGTTTTCTACTTGTTATTTTGTAACTTTAATACTTAAAAAGCGATTCTAAATGCCATCTTTAAAATCCACCAATATGAAAAAAGCAGTGCTGGAAACGCTGTTGGATTTTCCATTGCCCAGGTCCAGCGCACGGAATCTCCTTGGGAGCCCTGCGGGGCCCAGTGCAGGCTGAAACCCGGCCCCAGGAGGGGGCTTTCTAAGAAGGCTTCGCTGGGGTTTTTGGTGGTGGCTTTGTGCTTTTTAGTTTATTTTAGCTTTTTTATTATTATTTATTTAAGAGGAAAAAGCTCTCCTGGAGATGAGCAACAGCTGTGCCCGTTTCTGAAGGGCCGGGTAAGGGTTTTGCCCAGGTGGGCTGAGGATCGCAGCGGTTGGGGGGCTGTGGGCGGTGCCCTCCCCTCACACCTGCAGCTCGTCCTCCCCTCACACCGGCGGCTCGTCCTCCCCTCACACCGGCGGCTCGTCTGTGCTGACGAGCCCCAGACGCTTCGCCTCACACGCTTCTCCCGGGGGATCTGGGGGTTCGGGAGGGTCGCCTGCCCCAGGCACCCCCAGCCCGGGGATCCCCCCAAACTCCCGCACCCCGTGTGCCTGAGCAGGGATTCTTTCTGGAGCGGCTCAGCACGGACCCGGCAGGGATGGGCTGAGGTGAGTGGTGACATTTCTTCCGTACGGGCTGGGTTTGGGGCCCGGCGCCCCCGGCTGTGGGCGCTGTCTTGGGTGTGGTCCCGCTGAACGCGTGGACAGAGCGGCTTTTGTGCGCCCTCAGGTAAAGGTCGCTCCTGCCGGGATGGTTCCTTCTGAAAATAAGAGATTATAGGGAGTGTGTAAAGTGAATTTTACAGCCCGGGGTGTTTCTGGGGTCTCTGTGCCCGCGGCTGCGAGGCGCTCGGGCAGCTCTGGCTTTTGTGGGGGTTTTTTTGTCCCTCTCGGCTTCGTTTGTGTGGTGGTAGCGGCGCTGGGCTGCAGGGCCCAGCCCAGACGGGCGGAACACAAAAAAACCCTCATTTTCAGATATTTGCGGCCACTCGCAGCCCCGTGCCGCCGAACGGGCGCTGCGGTGCGCGGTGTCGGGCGCTGTCGTGGCTCTCTCTGTGGTCGCCACCAGATGGGGCGTTGGTGCCGCGTCCCCGCAGGGACCGCGCTCGGGGGGCTGGACGGGGCTGCTGGTGAAACACCGGCACCCCGTCCGGAAAACGAAACAATAAATACGCCAGGAGCTACGCCGAAGGGAGATTCTAAACGCCTGCGGGTGGAGATGGGAACGTTCAGGCGCCGTTTTCACCCGCGGGGTTCCTGCGGCTCCCCCCTCCCAGCAGCATCCCCCGGGCTCGGGTGATTGTCCTGGAGGTGACGAGGCCTTCGTGGGGTTCCTGATAGGAACAGCAGGGATGCCCACGGCTGAGCGGTCCGTGGGTCAGACGTTTGGATCGCACAGCGCTCGTTCTCCCTCCTCCAGAGCTCCTGATTGCAGCAGCCCCGGCTTTCTGTTCGAGCAGGTTTGGGTGATGAGCCCCAGCAGCACCCAGCCCAGCCTCTCACACGGCTGCTCTGACGCAAACGCCACGCCAGGGTTAATCACCGCTCCGATCTGCCTGCCTTCTCCAGAGCTCCTTCAATTGTCGGCAGGGATGCTGTCTTACAAAGAATGATTCAGAACATTTTAAAGGCCCTGCTCTGAATCACCACTTGTGGCAGCATCTTTCTTCATCAGTTATTGAAAAAGACACAAAAATCCCAGAGCCTGGGAAGGCTGGCTACCTCTGCCAGCAGGGAGAGGTGCTGGAATCCCCCTCAGGCTCCTTCAGGCACCCTTAAGCCCCCCCAGACCCTGCCCTGCCTCTGTGGCTGGAGCAGAAAGCCGCAGCATGGGCTGCGCTGAACCAGGGGATGGCTCAAGGTTTGCGCGGTTTCCTTGGCAGCTCAGAAGCGCTGGGGCCTCTCCAGAGTTCTGCTTCCCTCTAAAAGCCGAGGGTCTTCCTGGGCAGCTTCTCTCTGGGGTTTGTGACTGACCTCTGCTTATTTTTCTCCGAGTTACAGCCTTAGGTCAACATTCTTATATGTTTTATAAATAAACCTCAGCCCAGCACATCCCTTTGCGACCAGTACAGAGGCTTTGGGTAGGACTGAGGAAACAGAGCATTCCCCTTTCCCACCAGCAGACACCAGACTCTTTAATTCTTCTTTATATGGCCTCATGTCCGTCCTTACCCCTTCGCCCTTGGTTTTAGCAATTAACAATGATTTTATGTGTCACCAGCAGTAGAAAGGCAGGACAATCTATCTGTGCGTGGTGCTGGGTCAGTACAGACAGTTGCTCAACACGAGCACAGCCGTGATTGTGTGCAGGATGAAGCTGGGAATGTTTTCTCTGCCATGGAAGCTGGCGTGGTTTTGCTGCTTTGCTTGGCCTTTCTGTCCCCTACCAGGGTTCTTGCCCCAGCTGCTGTTTCTTCACCTCCACCCTCTTAATCTCTCAGCCTTGTGTTGGAGACTGAGGAGATAAGGGTGTGTATGGCACCCCCCCAGCAGGCCTGCCAGGCCGAGGGCCCGAAGGAGAGCCACACAAGAACACACACAGACGCAGCAGGAGAGAGAGCAGGAAGAGAGAGGGCAGAGCCCTCCGACTTTATTTATATGTTTTCACACATCACCGTGGATTGGAGGTAGAAATCACCACCTCCTATAATCCACTTGGTCAAAGTATTTGTCAATCATATTTCTCCATCCGGTATACCGGAATTCGTAAACACAGATACAATTTAGGAAAACATAGATAATAGAGAGAAAACAAGTCATGGCCATGAGAGAAAGTCTAACAAGAAAACACTGAACACTGCAAAGTCAGGGCAACAGGTGTGAGCAGTGAGGAGTCCTGCAAAACAAAGAATTTGTGTCGGAATTGGTCAGTGTGGGGTGAGTTGGGAGAGCTGTAGGCAGGAGGATCTGCTGCCTCTTCAACAGAGAGATGTGACTCAGAATCCTTATTCCTTAAAGAGTTACGTGGGTATGGAATGGTGCAAAGCCCTGTTTGGATTGCGGCAAATCATAGATAAAGCTCAGTCTGTAGAATGGTCCTCAGTGGATCTTTGAGGCAGCAAATCGGAACTTTTGAGGATCAGGGAGTTATAAACTTTTCCTTGAAGCGTAAAATGGGTGCACCTGTGGAGCAGAGTCTGATCTGAGCTGTTCCGTGTGCTCCGTGGCCACCAGAGCCCAGGGAGCCACGTTTCCCTCGGCGCTGCTGGACTTCCCCTCCCGCCGAGGCTCCCCGGCCGCCCAGCTCCGTACCCAGTTTCCCGTCAAGAGCAAGTAGAGCATTTCTCATCGAGAATGTGGCCTGTGGTGAGGGGGTGGGAAGGGAAGAGGGGGTGGGGTGAGTGCTGGGGGAGCTGGGGCTGCAGCAGTTTCGTGCCTCAATCTGTATTCTCTCTCTCCTCTGCGTGGCTTCCTGTTTTTTCACACCACTGCTCTTAGAAACAACAAGCTGCGAGAGAGCGGGACAGGGCTGGCGGTTGGGGGCCTGGAGGAAAGCCCTGGAAACACCTGCCCAAGGTCTGGGCGCAGGCTCTGGCAAAGGCACCGGTGGTTGTGCGTTCCCCAGGTGTGATCCTGGCCCAGGGAAGGGGCTCTCCGAGCAGGGGCTGCTGTGCTGTGGGTGCTGCCCATGAACACCCCGCTCGGTGCTGTGCAGCAGCAGCAGAACCCCCCATCAATTGTCCTCTTTGAGTTGTTTTCCTCAGCTGCTCTTGGATGGACGAATCCGGAGTTTGTCCTTTTCTTAGGAGTCTTGTGATAATCAGTCAGAGGTGCTCATTGCCAGAATAATGCTGAATGTTAAACCACCAGTGCTGATTCCTGCAGAATTTGGGATTTTGTGCTTTAAAAGGCACCATGCAGCCTGGGTTTGCCCGAGGGTGTGAAACGAGGAAGCGTCTGGTTTGGAGTGCCCCAGAGAGGAGCTGCCCTCCCTTTCCATGACCCTGGGCAGCCTGTGCAGCTGGACAATAGTGAACTCTCAGTGAAGTGGTTCCCAAACTGAGAGCCAGGGTCAATTATTAATTGAAAATTCACAAAGAACTGAAAATTCTCAAGAGTTGTGACTTCTGTTTTTAGGGGCATTCTTAAAAAACAAATAAGTTGCATTGGGAACTCTGCTGTCGGTGTAATTTCTGTATTTATTGCCTGCTTTTCTCCCCGCTATTTGGAGGGGAGGAATGGCCTGTTTGACCATAAGTAAATGGCAAAATGTGAAGAAAGCTGGTTTAAATCTGTAATTCATCTTCAGAGGTGAATAACTGAAGGGTTGAGGGAGCTGCTGTACCACCTAGACCTGGGTGACCTTAGTACCCGATCTGTGCTCTTGTTCAATGCTGTTGTGCTCTAGTCAGCGTGATTATTGAAGAATGGGAGATTATTTTTGATCTGAAATCGCTGTGATGCTGCCTCGTCTGCCAGAGAGTCAAAGATGAATTCTCTAGAAGCAGCAATTTTTGAGGAATGGAGCTACATGGCTCCGGATGCTTTGGTTCAGGGCATGAGACAATTGGGTGTTTCTGAGATGCTATTTTTGCTGGTGACATCAGAGCTTTGGTTTGCTGGCACGTTGCTAAGTGACTTCCAAAGCTGCTGCTCTGGATAATGACTGCTGAGCCCGGGAAAGGTAAATAGAGGATTAGGCTGCGGAGGCTCGTTCTGGCGCTGGCTGCTCGCGGCAGGAGGCGGCGGGGCAGCCAACGGAGCACAGCTGCTGCAGGAGCTCCCTGCTTGCCAAACACTGCTGCAGGAAGGAGATGAAAAATGGGAAAGATTGCATCAATTATTGAGCCTTGTAAAAATAATTAGCAAGACAACAGCAGGCAAATGGGCCGGGAGGAGAAGGAAAAACAGCTGCCAAAGCAGGGAAAGGCAGGACTTCACTGGGGGTGGGCAAGGAAGGGGAACTGGGAAAGATGCTCCTTTGATCAGTGGCTGGGGAGAGATGAAAAATTATGAATGAGCTCTGAATGCACATTAGAGCAGGACCAGGAGAGAGGGGGCATCCCCTCGCTGAAGCTGCTTCCACCAAAGGCTCCCGAGTGCCATTTCTGTGGCTTTTCAGCAGTCACCAGGGGTGCCAGATCTGAGCAGTGATACCCGGAGAGGTGAGCACAGCCCCTGCAAGTGTTTGTCGAGAATGGTTGCCTGACTTTTCCATGTCAGAATTGGTGCCAGGGCTGTAAGGGAACAGGACAGAATGCTGGTGAGTCCAGGTTTCTAAATGATGGGAATAAGTTTCCATTCGGATTCCTTTTCCTGCTTCATTCTGCGGTTCCTTCCAGAGCCACCGGCAGGCTCATGAATGATTTTTGCACTGTAATGCTGTGGTCTCTGCTCTGCAGGCAGAGCTGTCTGCTGTGATACAAGGATGCAGTTAATAAGATCTGACAGCGAGTCTCTACTGTGTGCTAAATGTCACTTGGTCATTGGTGATTTCATGGTGACACCATTCATGTCTTCCAGATTAATTCCGAGGGTTGTTATCCTCCTGGTTCTGTTTCCCATGACAAGTCTTCCCAGCGCTTCTGTTTAGGATTTAGCAGGTGTTCCCTCCTTGCTCTGCAGGCTCTTGCAGAAGGATTTTTGTGCATTACCTAAGCAAATCTTTTGGGTTTTGTAAACCTGTGATGCACACAGAGAGCGTAGAAGCTACAACTGTCTCGTGTGTTAGAGGAAACAGCCTGTCACTTGGCTGCTCTCAGTCCTCCCACCAGAATTCTTTCTTCAGTTAAGGCAACCAGCCAAAAAGGGAGGAAAAAGCGGTGCTGGGAGAAGCCCCTTCACAGAGCTGTGATCTGCAGAGCTGCTGCTGTGCTGCTCTCCGTGGGGAGAGCCAGCTGCACACATGTGGAGGGTGATTCACTCACCCGTGATAAGATCTAACACATACTCTTAATTGAGGTAAATAAACAAGTATCAACCTAAACTTAATACCAGAGTTCAGTTGCCTCTCCGTAATGGAAGGTTTCAGGGAAATTTTGGGGGAATTTGCACACATGCAATCAGAGCTGCTGACTCCTCATTCAGAGCAGAGAAAAACATTGTATTCAGAATTGGTTATGCTGCTGGCTGGGGTTTTTTATGGCCTCTTCCTCTATTTTTTGTGACATAAGGGAAGCAGTGTGGCTGGTTTTAATTTTTTTTCTGTAAGACCGATCCCAAGGCAATGAGGGGGGAGCTCTGCTGGATGGCTCACACTCAGGGTCTCCTGATGCTGCAGTGCAGGAAGGCCACCTTGCCCTGGACCGGGTCACTGGGCTCCCTCGGTCTCTGCTAATTCACACGAGGCCAGGGCAGGTGTTTCCCAAGGCAGCTTTGTACCCACAAGGTCTCCAAAGTCCAGCCAAGGAAACAGCCACAGCCACCTGGTGATGAGCTGCAAACGCTGAGCGTCAAGGGGGTGATAAAAAACCCATGAATGTTTGATTGTGCTGTGGCTGGTCACTGCTGTCCAGAGTGGCCGAAGGGCACTGGAGGGACTTTGCTCTGTCAGCTCTCTCCTGGGCAAGTTCGCTGGGTGTTGTCACCTTCACTTTCTTGCAGCTTAGCAGGGTTTCGTGTGCTATTTTTTGTCATTTGTAAGCTGAGTAGATGCTTGGCTGCCTTTCCTCCTATGGTCAGCTGGAACCACACAGAAGAGGTTCAGGAAGAGGAGTAGGGGAAAATGCTCTGATGCTGTGGATTGAGCAGTTCCCAGCGCCTGTGATAAATCTGTTATCACAAACACGCTGCCGTGCCCATTATCAGAGATAAGGGAAGACAGAGATTCAGTAAAGATGGGAGCCATGGGGGACAAGAGCTCAGCCTCGCTGGTGAATGAGATCAGATATCTGAATTTGTGTATTGCCCAGAGGAGGGATGCACACTTCAGATCTCTGCGGGCTTTTGTTGGTTCTGATTCAGCAGTGAAAGAAAGACGAGGTGAGGGTTTGGAGGCGGTTGTTGTTTGGAGTTTTGTCATTTGGTAACCGGAGAGAGCTGTTCAAATCCCCGGGTTTGCTCTGTGAATCGCTACGTGGCCGAGGGTGGGGTGTGAGGGACAGCCAGAGGTGCTGGTGTCAGCTCCTCGCTGCCGCCTGTTCCTTCCCATGGCAGGGAACACAGAGCAGCAGCGATCAATAAAGCTTTGAGGGAAGAGAGGAATGGTAAATAAATAATGTGCAGGGAGGAACAGTCAGGGCATGACCTGTTAGCAGAGAATGGCTGTAAGTGGGTATAAGAATGGGTGTAAGAATGGGTGTAAAAACGGGTGTAAGTGGGTGTAAGAATGGGTGTAAAAAGGGGTGTAAGAATGGGTGTAAAAAGGGGTGTAAGAATGGGTGTAAAAAGGGGTGTAAAAAGGGGTGTAAGAATGGGTGTAAAAACGGGTGTAAAAATGGGTGTAAGTGGCTCAGTGGCACTGCAGTAAAAGCCCCCGTGGCCCATCGGGAGCTCTGCTTTGGGAGGGGATGTGTTTGGCTCCAGGGAAATGGCACCGAGAGAGAAATCTTTCTGGGAAAGGAGAAGTCCGAGGGGGAGGAAGGATGTATTTTTAGTGTCAAAAGGCTTCTGAATTTTTTTGTTTCTGCCGCCGAAGGAATCACGTGTGTAGTCAGTGGCTGTATTTTTGTTGGGGGCTGCTGAGGGTGGGGAGGAATGGCTTTCAAGGCACCTTTTCTTTGCAAACTCTTCCCTAGAGGGTTGAGTGAGGACCTCGGCTCCCCAGAGCAGCCCAAGGTGGGGATGAGTGCGTGGTCACTCCATCCTCCGAGTCAGGAGGTGAGGCTCGGCAGCATCACTGTGCTGTCCAGAACAGCAATACCTGCGGGGCTGATGCTTCTGGAAGGAGGCTGCAAAGACTTCATTACATTTTTCTGTTAAATTTCCAAGACTAATTCAGAAAGCCAAAGTCGTGCTCAATCCTCTCCTCTTTGACAGTGCCGTGCACCCGGTGCCATCCTGTCGGCATCCAAACATCATTCCTCTTGTGCCTGTGAGCTCTGTGCGTGTTACTGCCCCCTCCTCACCCCTGCCACTTTGTCACTTTAGGCAGCAGACTTTGCTCTGTGTCTCTATCCACGGCCTTTGGGAGAAGAGCAAATTGAAAATCTGGCTCCTGACTGCAGCTAGTTTGCACCAGCAGCTCGAAACACCAACAGACAGTGGGTAGGAGGAAGGAAATGAGAGGTTGAGTTTTTTCCTGTTGCAGGTAGCAAGGAAATAAAATAGGAAATTCAATGCAAAGTTATCATCTTGCTGAGCCCCCAGCACCACAGGCTGCAGGTGCTGTATGGCTGCTCTTGTTTGATGGTTTATTTCTCCTTGTATCGGGTCCAAGCTGGACTCCAGGTCCGCGTGGTGCTGCAGAGCAGCTCCCAGCAGAGACTGTTTAGAAAAGGACCGTCCAGGCAGTGGGGACAACGCTGACATTTTCCCTGATAGAATGCAAGGGGAGTTGCTGTGAGCTGGACGGTGGCTGCTGGGCACCTGGTGAAAATGGAGTTGTATCAAATTCAGCCCGAGATCTTTACAGATTTCCAGCCGAGTGAGTGAGTGGCTGTAGGGGCCGAGGTGCCCAGGCTCTGTAATTGGTGTTAGCTCGCTGTTGTTCTGTAAAAAGGGAAAAGTCACTTGGGGGAAGCCTCACTGCTCAGGGCTGGAAAATGTACAAATACGGAGAGGCTGCAGCCTGTTCTAGGAAGCAATCGAGACTGCTGTGGAAACTGCTATCAGGCACTCGATTTAATAATTGAATTAATATTCAGCGTTGCTTACAAATATGGATGTTTTTATTATCTGTTTAGGAATAGATTGTTTTAATGTGCCAGACTCAGCTAAAGCACCAGTTAAAGGAGCAGGACCTTTTCCCCTCTTGATTTTCAAGTATTCCGGTATTTTCCCTGAAATGAGCAGCGTGCTCTTCCCTGCTGTTCCCTCTCTCGGGTTTTGGGTGGCTGATTTGAAAGCCTTTGTAGTCTGTGGTTCTCCAGGGTGGTTCTGTGCCCTGCAGAGGGGCAGGGTAGGGTGAGCCCTGCACCCGGAGCTGCTCAAACCCCTCCTGCTGCTGTGAGGGGAGACCCACCCTGGCCAGGCCTGGCTGCTGCCGTGCTTTAAATGATGGTGCTCTCACAATAAACAACGGAGCTTTTTACTGTATTTTCTGAGCCACACTCACCCTCATAGCACAAAATCCAAGTGCTTAACATAGTCAGTGCTTGTCCTGCTCAGTTTCCCAGTCCTGGTTCTGTTTAGGCTGGCTGGACTGTTCCCTTCTGTGAAATACATCTTCTCTTCTTTGTAAATATTTTTAAAGACTTAATGAAAACAAACATTATCTATTTCTAGAACAAAATTTGAGGACAAAAATTTTGCACTTTCCCGCTACTGAAAAGAATTTGTTTTTGCTTCATCACTGTTCCCAGGGTAAAAGTTGTAGTTTTACCCCCAGCTATGTAAATGAGTCTTCATCAATATGTCTCAGGTGGAAATTCCCCTGTTTGCAAATGGAAATTTTCCTCTGGTAACAGTAAAAATAATTTTCTTTCAGCCAGAGCCATCTCTCATTTAAAAAAAAAAAAAAGAAAAAAAAAATTCCATTCACATTCCTTTTCTCCTTGTTGTCACTGGTGACTCATGCGATGGCCTTTGCTACTTATTTCTGACTCTTAAGTGATTTTTCAGGTGGCTGCTAAAAAATTCTTACAGTATTTGTCACTGGCATCTGCCTCGCTTGGTAACGACACATACATTCTGATTTTTATGCAGAGAGTGTATTTGTTTGGGTTCTGAATGTTGCTTAGTTTGAAATACACATTTTAGATGTCGAATGAAGCTAAACAAACAAAAACCACTGAAATATAACAAACTCTTGAGTTTGTGCAAAATATTTAGCACAGGCAGGCACCTGCATCTGTCTTGAGAGTGCAGCCAGCCACCCACACACGAGCCTGCAAGATCCGGTCTTACTGGAAACAACTAATAAAGCCCCCCAAAATTCCCAAACTGGATGAAGGACTTTCTTTTTAGCACTGTGACTTTATCACTGAGGTCTAGTTTTGTACTTTGTGGGAACCCAACGCTCATGTGAACGTGAACTGTGCTTCTGAGTGTGGGAAGACTGGGTGCTGCTTTCCTTCTGGCAGCAAAGAAAAGGATCCAGAATCCCCTAACAGTAATTTCAAGATTAAACAGCGTGATTTAGCTATAAAGGCAGTTACAATTCATAATGGAAATTCATGGTTTTAAAGATCACTCACTTGTATTGCAAAAAAAGAAAACAACAAGAGAAAGGAAAGTTGTTTGTCCCTCCTGAAGAGCAGAGCAAGAAAGGGATGAACTCTGGTCATGTGTGTTTGACATTTTCTGGTTTTGTATCAGAAACCTTCTTCAACAGAAGTGGGAATTCCCTGTGCGGGGCAATGCTGTGTTTGTGCTGCAGGCACGTTCTGGGTGATGAAAACGCGGGGTGTCGCGGCATTGATGCTCTGAACTCGTGCAGCACCCCCAGCTGAACACCTCAGCCGGGCTGTGCGAACAGCAAAGCTTCCCAGAACGCGCCGTGGAACGCGAGGAACATTCCCCGTGTCCTGCACGCAGGGAACCGGGACAGAGCAGGAGCTGTGAGCTCGGCCCCAGCGTGAGAAGCAGAACGCGAGCACCCCGCTCCAGAGCCTGTCCTTGAAGGGCCTGGCCTTTCACTGCAGCGTGTGAGATTCTGCTGGGCATTTTTGTCGATTTGTGGGACTTTTTCCCCAAACAATTTTCTTACATTTCTGCAGCCAGTGACTCACAGCGTGTCCCTGCCAGAGCTGTGGCCTCATGTTCCTTGCAGGACTGGGTCAGAACATCTCCTCCTGCCTCACATCTCACTGACACCTTCCACTCCGTTCTCCGGGATGATGAGCTGCTTGCAACACCTGCAATCCACTTTTCCTCTCCTTTTGTGTTGAGGAAAAAGAGCTCCCCTTTTTTCTCAACACAAAACTTGGGCATGGACAGAGGTTATAGCTTGGAAATTCTGCCAAGGAAACAACAAGGAGGTACCAAACCAACCCTCCTGGTTCATTTTGAAAACTCTGGAGGAGAACTGCCTCCAGGGATTCTTCTCCTGCAGAAGTCCTGGGGTGCTGCTGACGGCCAAGATGGGAATCTCAGCTGCCACGGCAGCCGACTCAGGTCATGTCTTTTTACTTTATTCCTCTGCAAACATTTATGGGGAAACCAGAGAGGAATGCTTTGTTCTCAAGTCTGCAGTATCTTTCATTTAAATACATTGTCACACAAATAAAACAGTTTTTTTTATCTGGGCAAGGACACCAAATTAGGCCACTCTGGCCTTCAGCAAGAGAGCTGAGCATCATTGTCATCATTCTCCCTTCTCTCTGTCGTTTTGAGAGAAGACAAGACTGACACCATTTCAGAGGGTTTTTGAACAGACTGCTCAGGTCCTTGAATCCCAGCCTCTAATAATTCACCGTCAGCTCCTTGCAGCTTGTGGAAAGGTTTTGCTAAAGGCATTTTTGTTTGAATGCAGGGTCATCAAAGAGAAAAACGTGCTGAGGCTTTGTCGTGGTTTTAGTCTCTGAAATCTCTCTTGTGGCAATATCAACAAGCAAACTGTGGCCTTGTTCTTGAAAGAAAAACAACTCATTATAACCACTGTGTCCTCGGCTGTCCCAGAGCCTGAGCTGTGGAGTAACTGTCACGTTTGTTGTCAGGGGAATGTCCTCCTGAGAAGGTTGCTGGAGCGTAGAGGAAGGAGAGGGAACAGCACTGGTTTGGGGGTGGGTGAAGGATGCCTGTGCGGCAGGGTGGGACAGGCCAGGGGTGCATGGCGCGGTCAGTCCAGCGAGCAGATGTATCCAAAGAAATCCCCAAAGTCTGCAACAGTTCAGGGTTGTTCTATAGCATGGAGAGCTTGTGAGTAATGTGCAAGAAGAAACAGTGCCCTTCAAACCTTGAAGCAGTTTGGTGTGGCCGGAGTCTTCTCTCAAGGGCTGTGGGCCGTGACTGTGCTCAGCCCCACTGCTCCCACGGCAGCCAGCCGGGATCACTGCTGCACACTTTGGGTGGCTGCCATCCTAGGTCAGATCTTGCTACCAAAAAAAAAAAAAACCCAAACCAACAAAAACCCCTTTAGGCTTTTAAACAGAAGCGTGTTCCAGCCATGTTCACAGCCCAGCGGCTGCAGCCAGGCACGGCTCCCGCTGTGAGCACTGAGAACCCTGAGCAGCATTAACCACATGGAGCAGAGAGCTGCAGCTCTCCCCAGCCTGCTCAGGCTTCCTGTTTGCCTTGTGGTGCAATGAAATGCAGCGACCTGTGTGGGTTGGTTGGTTGGTTGGTTTGTTTGTGTGTTTGTTTACCCCATGCAAGTGAAGGACGAGGGAGACTCTCCTGGCCCCTCTGTGGAAGCAGGAATGCACCTTCACAAGTGTTCCTGTTCACTGCACCTGCCAGCAGCTCTGTGGCTCGGCACCCCGAGGGCAGTCAGGGTGTTTGGGTGGCAGAATTCTTGCTGGGGGATCCTGTAAACACCGAGGTGTTTTCATTACGTTGCTCGTTGTCATCCTCTTCTTCCTTCTGCTGTTTCTCCTACAAAAGCTGACTATGGCTCATCTGCAAACATTGGCTAAATTTCCTGGTCGTGGGACAGGGGTGAATATCAGGCTGGGGTCTGCATCGTCCCCAGGCAGGACAAGGCACCCCTGACTCAGCAGCAGCGTGGAATTGTGTGTTTCTGCAAATTCGCCGGATTAAGTGACACAGAGCACACGTCTGTGTGCAGCAGGAGAGCTCGAGAGCTGGGAATGCTAAATTAACCTTTCAGAGTTTATGAACAACTCTGGGTACATGTAAACCAGGCTGGCACGGAGTGGAGATGGTCTTTGAGAACTGGCAAGCCTTGCACGTCCCTCAGGTTGGGTGCGTTTGGCGTAATGCCACTCGCCCTTCGCAGCAGCGTTCTCTTCAAATGCATTGGCCCTGTTTGGTTCTCAATAACACAAGAGAAACAACTGAGTAATCTTCCCTTCTGTTCTTCCTGGAGGTCTCTGATCCTAAACCTAGCAGGTTGCAGCTTTTATTTCTGACTGAGTTCCTTCTTCCCTTCCCCACAGTTTCTGATGGCCAATTTCTCACAGGCCATGTGGGCAAATGCCCTGACAGTGTTCAGTACAGCTGTACATGTGAAACTTGGAAATGATGAAGAGAAAAGCTGTTGAAAAGGGGAAAAAAACCAGAACAGAAACCAGAATTCCTGTAAACAGTCTGTTAAAAATATCTTCAACACATGTCAGGGCCGATGATTTAAAATAGACAATTTCTGAGCGTTAAAAGGTCACATGGAGACATGATAGTAGATTCAAACGGAGTTGAACAATGAATGTTTCAACAGTCACATTTTGTACTGCTGGCAAGATATCTGTGTTGCCAACTAGTAATGTTCAGGGAAAAAAATGAGTCAGATTGCAAGAATAATGAGCTTTTCTTGGATGGTAACATAGAGGGGAAAAAAAAGATTTTATACCTTAATCACATGTCTCTGGCAGCAAAAACCTTTAGGAAAAATGGTGATTCCAGGGGTCGTAAAACTGCAGGACCAGTCGAGGTGATGCAGTAGCACCAACCATGTCCCATAGCAGGGTTGTTTGTTTCCATGTGTGGCAGTGAAATAATTAAAATCACAAATCCACATTCTCAATATTGTCTCATTTGTGACCCAAAGTCCGGGGGGCATTTCAGAGGAGATGTGTGAAAAGAGAGAGACCTTTGCTCTCAAGTATCTAATTACTGCTGAAAATTTAATGAGACAGAGAGGAATGATTGTCTTTGAACACTGGAAACATTTCTTATCCCCATCTGCTGCTGCTTTGGAACCGCTGATTCCCGTGACAGTTGGGAGAGCTGCACTGAGCAGAGGGTGATGGCAGCCCCGAGGGGTGTGGGAAGTGCCTGAGCCTTGGGAGCGGGTGGGATGAGACCTTGCACGGTGGTTTAGTGCCTGGCTGGGTTTCCCTGCAGTCAATGGACCTGTACGACAGCTTGGGAGGTGTTAAAATGTACCCTGCTCCTGCTTTGGACCCACGGGCACCCTGCCTGCCTTGGAGGTGTTTCTTCTCATCCCCCAAATCCACCCGATTCTCCTTTGGTGCTTGGGGTGTTCCCCATCCTTACTGCACGGTTACCCACCGGCAGCACTCTGCAAGTACCCCCAGGGTCTCGCCCCTGTCTTTGGGGCTCGCTCCTCTTCTCCTGCGGTCCATGCCTTTTCCCTTTAAATGCCCTTCCCACTCATTTTCTCCCAGACTTGGTGTCAGCCAGTTTCTGGGGTTCCAACAGTTTTTCAGATGAAGAAAGAGCAGTTGTACGGCTGAGGTTGTCAGAGGGGCGCTTTCCAGGGAAGGAGTGAGTCCCAAACCATTTCACATCTCCTGTGTGGGCAGTTTCACACACAGGTGTGGCTGCAGGACCTGCGCTCAGCCCGGCGCTGCTGTTCAGCCCGTTCGGAGGGAGCCGCGTGTGCCCGGGGAGGCGGCAGTGCGGCAGAGGGTGGCAGCCATCTCACGCTTCGGACACCGCGCTGGCTGCCACCATCCGCTGGTGCTGCCTTCCCTGCCAGCATCCACTGCCGCCGGCAGCCAGTGCTGCCCCCATTCGCTGCTGCCGCCTTCCCTGCCAGCACCCAGCGCTGCCCGCACCCGCTGCCGCCGGCATCCATTCACCGCCGCCGGCATCCATTCGCTGCCGCGTTCCCGCCGCATCCCCGCGCTGCCCGCCCGGGGCGCACGGAGCGGAGCGGGGCC
>VYZT01015847.1:40980-93545 GCA_013400735.1 Pomatostomus ruficeps
CCCGCAGCCCCCGGGACCCCCCGGCCGCCAGCGCAGGTGAGCGCCGGGACGGGAACGGGAACGGGGACGGGAATGGGGATGGGGACGAGCCTGGGGACGGGCGGGGCCGGGGCTCCGCGGAGAGCGGCCGGCGCTGCGGGGCTCCCGCGTCCGGCGCCGTCTGCGGCAAATCCCGGCGCTGCTCCTCGGGAAAGCGCCGCTGCTTTGTGGAGCTCGGGCTGTGCGGAGCCGCTGCCCTGCGGCGTGCGCGGTGGGAGCTGCTCGGGAGCGCCCTTGGCGCCGTGTCCCCCGTGCTGGTGACAGCGCTGGGCTCGGTGTCCGGATGGATGGATGGATGGATGGATGGATGGATGGATGGATGGATGGATGGCAGCGGGATGGCTGTTTTGGCCACTTTCATCACCTGCCGGCCCACCCCCCGGGGTGCGGGTGAGCTTTTGTGCTGCTGGTGTCTGCCTGGCCTCCACGGTAGCCTTGGCACATGGCACCTTGTCGCCACAATTGTCACTCCCAGGCTTGGGGAGAGGCAGCCCCTGGTCATGCAGACCTTGCCTGGGGTAGGGCTTGTGCTGCCTGGCTCAGCTGTTCACAGCCCTGTGTGTTTCTGCCATGGGTTAGCTTTGGATCGTGTTTCTGGCAGGGCATGAGGGAGCCCTTGAAGAGCTCCCAGAAGAGTCTCAAACACGGCGCGCTGTAGGTGCCCGAAATGGGAACCTGAAAGTTGAATGTCATGGTAGAGGTCGTTAGAAATGCATGACTTATTTGTTGTTTTCATCAACAAGATGGACTCGGGTTTCTGGTATTGTGGAGCAGTTGAAAAAGCCTAATTTCAGCAACTTCTTCAGCTGGAAGCTTTCGTTTATCACAACTTCCTCCAACTCCCAGGCTCTGCCTGTGTTAGCAGTAATAGCAAGAGTGCAAGGATCTCACATCACTTTGCCAGCTTTTAAGAGTTACAACATCCGTCATGATTACAGACTGTACTTGTGCATGTGAGAAAGCTGAAACACGGAGGAGTTTGTTATTTGATGTCGTGCAGCAAACAACTGTCAGGTTTGGGAATGGAACTTTACACAGTGTTGGTGTTCAAGCTCTTGCTTTAACCACTGAATGTGCTATTTCCCACTAGATAGCTCCTCAGGCAATGCTGTGAACTTGCCTAAAAGCTGATTGGAAGTTGCCACCAGAGAAAGGTTCTTGAGTCTCCCATCAGATGCTTCTCTCGCTCTCTGATGTCTCTGCCCCTCTCTCTGGTGATGCTGTTTTAGCCCCAGCTTGAGGAATGGCTTTACATCTCTTTTTCTCTTAAGCTGCTTTGCCTGAACTCCTCTTTCCCTCCCTCCCTCTGGCTATTGCTTCTGGTTGGATCCAAGGTTCTGCTGAGCTTGAGTGATGGTGTATTGCTCTGATGCTCCTCCTGGAGCTGGGAGCCCCAAGAACTGCGGCCTGTTTTTATCACCACATGTACATTCTGCTTTCCTATCTCTTCTCTTGCTGACAGCCCCTTTCATCATCAGCCCTGCACACAAACAAGGTTATCCCCAGTTCAGATCACATTAGTGTCGTTCTGCTTCCCATTACTTTTCCCTGTGAGCCTGTTTTGTGGGAGTGCCTAAGGTGGGCATTGAACAACCTAAAAGCTCAAAGGAGACTTTATTTCATAAAGGGAAGGGCCCAAGCCAAGGGATTCTTTAGCCCCAGTGGTTGTTTAAAGCTTGATCCTTGTAGTTTCCACAAAGCTTGAACACTTCCATGGCAGGTGGGAAAATCCAGGATTCTCCAGTGACATCTTGATGCGCAGAAGATGCTGATTTTTATTAATGAAGTCCTGGTTTCTATCAGTGCCCCTGTCAGGGAAGAGGATTCTCTGTAGTGTCTCAGGGGGCTGAGGAGTTAGGTGTGGGCATTTTCATCCCTTGCCCAGGGAGAGTTCATGGTACATCTACATCTGTCTAGTGGTTTGTGTAAGTAAAAGTCAGATTAATCAGGGGCTTAGAAATCTCTAAGGAAAGGCATTGTCAAAGCAACATAACTGTGTGTCTGGTATGTAGGGTTGGATGAACAATGAATTGCTGCTGAAAGAATGAGTGAATCAGTGCGGGCAACTGTGTGGCAGGATAGGAGAGATCAATGTACAAAATGGAAGCTGATAATGTGAAAAAAACGGTATTTGATTTTTATATTTGGTAGAGATAGAAGTCATATGATGGTAAACCAAGTAAAGGAAATTCAAATATTCTAAACTAGAGTTTGAGGAAGATAAAAAGCCAGGCTTTGATTTTCGGGGTTGTTCAGTGCTTGAATGGTTCTCCACACCTTTCCAAGGGGTCCCCAGTGTTTTTCCTACCTCGTTCAGGAGCTGAGTTTGACACTTGTGTGTGTTGAAGGAGGCAGAGCTCTGGTGCAGCTCAGGTCTGTCCTGAAGGTGCCAGGAACTGAAGGAGAGCAGTGATGGGCTCGTGGCACAGCTGAGACACCGGTCCTGTTTCACAGAGACTCCTGGAAGCTGTGAAGGGTCACATCTGTTGGCGCAGGAGCAAAGTCTAACCCGGTACTGCCGCTGGCACCAGAGGGAAGCGGCTTCGGCGGGGCTTGGAGGGACTGGCGCTGGGACTGAGTCTCCAGCAAACCCTGCAAGGGGGAGTCCCCCTCTCTCCCAAACTCCTGTGTGCAGGCACAGTTTGACACCCTTACCTGCTGCAGGATTTTTCCCAGGCTGTCTTGAAGGGCAGTTTGTGGGTTAATTTTGCCGTCAGTCAAAGCTCGAATGACTTGTCTGCAGTGTGGACTTGTTTTACCCTGTGACACCAACCAAAAAATCAAGACCAAGCTCAAAACACCGTCAGAACACACTGAAGTGGCTGTGAAAGCTCAGAGCTGGTTCAGGTCTGCCTGTACGGTGAGGCCATGTCAGACACGTGTGTACCTCAGAATTCCGTGGTCTCCTCCCCCAGCCAAACCATGCCTGCAATGAAAGCGGCTTCCTGCAGTCTCCCACGCAGCACATCACCTGGCAGCTCTGCACTGCCCATTTCTTATAAACTCGAGAGGTATTTTGGTCGTCCCGGGGTTTAGTAATTTTGCACTTTGTTTGTGGGTGTTTGAGCTTCCGTGTCTGTCTGATGCTGTGGCCTCACAGAGGTTTGGGGAACGCTGCTCCATGTGTGATCTTGCTGCTTTTATTTTTACTTCTTTTTTTTTTGCCCTTTCCTCTCCAAAGCAGTTGCATGTTGTAAACACCAGAGCTGTGGTTGATAAACTTCATAAGAGGAAATTGTGTTAGTAAGTTTTATGTCGGCTGCTGGCTTATTAAATTCTGTCTGGGTGGTTTCAGATGTGTCTGTTGCACTCTGCATAAATTTACCTTTCCTCGGGTTCCTCTGCTGTGTTCCCCCGTTACTGATGTCGTGCCTGTATTCTCTGCATGGCATCCAGGAAAACTGAGAGTTTGTTTCTGTCCTAGTGCAGGCACCCATGTGCACATCAGCTCTGCCTTGGCCAGCTCCCCTCTCCGGCAAAGATACACAATTATTACCTTCATGCTAATTACTACAAGGGGAAACCTGAATGAGGGGAGAGCAGCCTGTAGCTTTCCTGCAGAGCAAAGAATGATGAACTGAGGCAAAGGGGACGGGGAAGTTGTGGACTTGCCTTCATCTGAAGAGTGGGATTTTGTCTCGTGTTAATTTATAATCTCTGGGATGTGGTGTCAGAAAGCCTCAGCAGAAGGAAGCAGCTCAGCCATCGCTGTGTCTGTCTCTGCTGGCCAGTAGAGTTGTGGTAGTTTGCTGATTTAGGCTGAGGTAGCAGACACACCAGAAACTTGCTGATTTTATTGTTGGTGAGCAGAAAACAGGGCCAGCTTGTTTTGCTTTATTCAGCCTTGTAAACCCTGCCTCCTCCTCCCCCTTTGCCCCCTCCCTGAAAGGCGCAGGGGTGGTTTGTGGTCTCCCTATCCGCTCGCTGGGTGATGCAGCCTGTGTGCTGAGGAAGCAGGACAGATAAAACATAGCTCATGTTTCTGGGAATCCTGACCTCACTGCTGACAGGGAAGTGGTGTGTTCCCAGGACCTGGCAGATAAGATGCTGGGCTCCTTGTGGGGCTGGAGCCCGGGACTGGCTCGGGGGAGCTGCCAGCAGGACTTCATGGCTGGGGAAGCAGCAGCACTTTGCTCAGCTTCTTTCAAAGTCTCTACACCCACAGCTGCAAAGCCGCATTCTAAGTTGTGAATGGGGAAATTTTGTGCTGGTTTCGTGGGCTGAGGGACACAGACTTGCTCAGGACATGTGCAGGGCTGAGTTTGGAGCCACGGCTGTGGAGCACCTTCGAGGCTGTACCTCTGGGATCTTCCTCTGCTGAGCTGGGGGCAAAGCTCTGGAAAGTGAGAGAGAATTGAGGTGAGCTGGTGTCTCTGCTGAGGTGGTTGGAGTTGGAGCCGCTTCCCTGTCTCTTGCTGGGAGCCAGTGCCAGCAGTTCCAGGGTCTGGGGACACCACACTGCCGCTTTTCCCCTGTGCGGGAACTGGAGGGTTTGTTGCTTTAGTAGTTTGCTTGTGGGCAAATGGATGGAGGCTTTGTTACCTGTCTTTGAGAAAGGAAGGGTCTGACGGGCTTCTGGTGAATGCCTTTTGTTTCATCCTGTGTTTGGAAACAGCCGTTTGTACCTGGTTTGTACCTGTGTTTGTCCCTGGTAGTGTTCAGATTCTTGTTCTTGTCTTTGCATTCCTTGGATGTACTGAAAAGAAATCGCAGCGTCCTGCCAAGGGAAAGGCTGAAGATGGAATCGACGAACTTACTCTGATCGCCTCAGCCTTCAACTTCAGTTTCTATACTCGTAGAGGGGGGTGTGCAGCAGAGTAGTGTTTGTTTGTGTCTATAAAAATACATGCATACTTGGAACCAGCAACAACTCTTTCTCCCTCTTGCAGACTGGAACTGAGCTCTGGAAAAACAAAGTGGAGCTTGGAGCATGTGGCCTGAGGATTGCCTTACACAGCCAGGGGTAGGAACTGACTGTTTCTCTTGGCTGCTTGGTCAGAGATGAGCTATTGGGACAAGTGTCTTTGTTCTCCAGAGAAGATCATTCTCTTATCTCTTTGTCAAATGCAGATGTAGATGTTAATCCTGGCGTAGAAGGGATTAAGAGAGGGTTGCATTGAAAAAGAAGCAAATGCTATGGTTACATGTGGTTCAAAGGCACTGGGGTGGAATTTTTACTCAGATCCATGTTTTCCTGAGCTGTGAGGCTGGGCTGACCTTCCTTTCTTTGGGTTCTTTTGCACGTTAATTTTCTACAGACCCCAGCACAGAACTGAGCAAACAATATGTAGTCAACAGCAACAGATCGTTTTCCCTTTTCTTGCAGGTGGTAGCTAAGCAGTGAGCAGGATGCCCCCAGGCATTTACTGCCCTACGGAATTCTGGTCCAAGGGGGAAAACCAAAGCATCCAGGTGGACTTCTTGCTGCCCACAGGCATATACTTAAACCTCTCTGTGCCCTGCAATGCCAGCCTGGGCACCATCAAGCAGGTAACAGCCTTGTCCCAGGTGTTAGGTGACAGGTCTGTGTTACAGCCAGAGCCCCATCTGCTCCAGAGTTTTGCCTCCAAAAGCAGGCATTTAGGACGAGAGTAAAAAAGGAATATGAAGTCATGTGAGAGTGCTCTCCACAGGGAGGGAAGGATCTTTGGGAACTGGGTAGTGTTGACAAGACTTGAGAAGCTCTTGGCTCCTGTCACACATTTCATGTTACTGGGGGCAGGTTACTTAACCCAGTTTTGCTTCCAGTGTGGGTATTTGCTGTGTTGCACAGGACCAGGGTTAGCGGGTGCTTGCTGTGAGATATTCAGGTGGGAGTTGTTTAAATGCTCAGGCTGAGTGATTTACATTGCCTGAAACAAAAGGCAAGCGTGAAGAAAGGAAGTCAGTTAAAGGCAGGCGCAGATAAACCTGCCCAGCAGTTCAGCACAGGCTGGAGCCACCAGGCTTGGCTGAGGAGCAGCCTGGGATTGCAGGTCCAGGAGCGCAGTGAGGAGCTCGGGCTGGGCTCTGCCCTTGCTGGTGCTGAGGAGAGGTGGTGGGGGCAGTGGGAGGGTGAGGATGGCACAGGCAGGGTGAGGGTGGCACTGAGGGACAGCAGGAGGGTGAGGGTGGCACAGGGAGGGTGCAGGTGGCACAGGGGCAGCAGGAGGGTGCAGGTGGCACAGAGGGGCAGCAGGAGGCTCACGCTGTGCCCTGCCCCGCAGGTGCTGTGGAAGCATGCGCAGCATGAGCCGCTGTTCCACATGCTCAGCGACCCCGAGGCCTACGTGTTCACCTGCATCAACCAGACGGCCGAGCAGCAGGAGCTGGAGGATGAGCAGCGCCGCCTCTGCGACATCCAGCCCTTCCTGCCCGTCCTGCGCCTCGTGGCTCGCGAGGGAGACAGGGTCAAGAAGGTCATTAACTCCCAGATCAGCCTGCTCATTGGAAGAGGTCAGTGCCCCATCTCTGGTCACAGCTGGCTGCAGGTGGAACCTGCTCCTGTCCCAGACAGCCTGGCTGCCTGTGGGACAGTGCCTGAGCCCTGCTGACCCACGGGACACCAGGTTTGATCCCCAGTGGGTGCAGAGAGGGAGCAGACCCAGGGCAGGTGGTGCTTCCTTCTGGCAGAGCGCTGGGGCGTTGAGTCAGTGCACTTGTACAGCATCAGTAAGGGATTTCTGGTAGCCAGGCTGGCTCTGCTTTGAGTCAGTTGAGTCAGGGCAGTTGCACAGCATCAATGAGGCATTGCTGGTAGCCTGGCTGACTCTGCTTTGGCCACACATCAAACGTGCTCAGGGAGGCTCTTTCACAGACACTGGAGGAAAAGGCTCGTTTCCCCCATTGGCTGCAGATGCTTATTTTGCCTTCCTCTCTCACTGTCCACTCAGGTTTGCATGAGTTCGACTCTGTGCAGGATCCAGAGGTGAGCGATTTCCGCACCAAAATGTGTCAGTTCTGCGAGGAGAAAGCAGCAAAGCGGCAGCAACTCAGCTGGGCAGCGTGGATGGAGTACAACTTCCCCCTGCAGCTGGAGCCCATGGCCAAGGGCCTCGGGGCTGGCTCTCTGCAAGTCCCTACCAAGAACATTTTTGTCAACGTCAAGTTCCAGTCTGGCGGGGTAAAGCACGAACTTTTCTGTCACAGTGTTTGATGGTTTGTGCTTTTCCTTCGGAAACCTCTTTTTGGAGACAGAATAATGTGTGCCTGGACAGTGTTTCCATGTGCTCGGTGTTCATCCTCATTCTCCAGATTCCTTTGCCTGTGGAGATGGGAGGGAGGGAGCTGTTCTCCCTCCTGAGCATGCTCTGGTTAGCTGGAAGCTGAGGTTGCTGCATGTGCATGGGCTGGGAAAGCTTTTTGCGTTTGGGTGGGAAAGGAGCACAGAATCCAGTGCTGACTTTCCTTTGGAAGCTCAAGAGGCCGCTCAGCTCGTGCTCAGCAGACGCTGCGTGCAGGCGCTGCTCTGTGTTGCCCATGGGCCCCTGTTCTCCTCCTGCCCTCTGTTCACGTTGTGCCTGGGCACGGGGCAGGGTCACCCTCACGGGGAAAGGCCTTGCAGAGCCGTGTTTGAGCATGGGGACCCTTCCAGCCTCTGCCCTGCTCGTGGAATGACAGTGGGAAGGTTTTTAGTGACTGGCAACCACGTGAACTGGTGATTCTGCTTAAATTCAAGTTCCTGGTTTCCAGCCTCATGCTTGCACTGCTGAAACTTGCTCCTGCCCAGTTTGGCAAACATCCCTGCTGATTGTTGGCTAACGTGCGTGGGATTGTACCTTCCTACCCTGCTCCTCCTTGCCCACGGCAGCAATCTTGTTCCCTGTCTGTGCCGTGTCAGCCCCGTGCTGCTGTCTGACAGCTGGCTGTGTTGTTGGGGTTGCAGGAGAGCTTCACGTTCCAGATCTCCCCCTGGGAGTTCCCCATCACCTTAATGAGCTACGCTATTAAGAAACAGGCTACTGTGTTCCGCCATGAGACCGTGCAGAGGCCAGAGGACTACACCCTGCAGGTGAACGGGAAGTGTGAATATCTCTATGGGAACTACCCCCTGTACCAGTTCCAGGTGAGCCTCGAGCCTTGCTCTATCCATGAGTCTGTTCCCACACGGCCTTCTCTTGCCGGGGGCGTGGGTTGGGACGTTGTCAAGGAGTCAGTGCTGTTTACAGGAGTGCAGCACAGCAGTGACAGGACTGGGATACTGCCTGGGGCAAAGGATGTTTCTGCCAGCCTAGCAATTCCTTATTTTTGGGGGGCCTAAGCCTGTCCCTGGGTGCCAAGTGCAGTGTAAATACATTTAGAGGCTGTGGGACTGGAAATATCTGCTTGCTGGTGTGGTGGGCTGAGGGTTCTCCTCTTGAAAGTTGGGCAAGTAGTCCTGAGTCATGTGCCCCTCTGGCCGGGCAAGCTGCTGCTGCGAGTGCTGAGTCCTCCTCAGTGTTCTCCCTTAATGCAGCCATTTGAGTCCACTGATGAAATGCCAGCTATAAAAGGCACTTCATATTCTCAGTTCTGGCAACATGAGCCCAGCGAGCTGCAGGTTTATAAAGCAAGAGGAGATAATTGAGAGCTGGAATTGGATTGTTGCTGTGTCCTTCCCTGACTCCCTGCACGGGTTCCTGCGCGGGCTGGTGCTGGCCTGGCTGGCCCTGGCTGACCCTGTCCCCTCTCAGCACATCCGCAGCTGCCTGCAGCGGGGCCTGACCCCCCACCTGACCATGGTGCACTCCTCTGCCATCATTGCCATGAGGGACGAGCAGACCAACTGCATCACCAGCCCCCCGAAGGCGGCCTCCAAGCCCCCCCCGCTCCCCAAGAAAAAGGTAAAAGGGGACAGTGACCCCTGGGGTCAGCCTGGGCTCGTCTGGTGGTGGACACACTGGTCTTGGCTGGGGAGAGCAGTGGGTTCTCCCTGCCCTTCTCAGGACGGGTTCCTGGGGTCAAAGGTGGGAATTTCCAGCCCCCTCCACAGCTTCCCTGGTTCTCCCAGGCTTCCTGCTCTATTCTATGGGAGCAAAAAGCGTGGAATGAGGATGAGTTCTGGTGCTGATTTGAGAGGCCTTTGTTGCATCTATTTCTGATCAGAACCCTTTTCTCTTTGCAGCCAAACTACGGCTCTCTCTGGTCCTTGGAGCAGCCTTTCTACATCGAGCTGGTGCAAGGCAGCAAGGTCAACGCAGATGAGAGAATGAAGGTGGGGACTGGCTCGCTCTGGGGGTTGTGCCTTGGCTTTCCAGTCACACCCCTCTCGTTTGCCTGGGGAGGACAGTGGTGGCTGGCAGTGTGGTCTCACCCGCTCCTGTGGGGCTTCGTTCAGCTTTGGGCAGTTTCTGAGCTGCAGCACACCAGGAATGGGAGGGAAGTGGCCGGGCAGCAGCCCAGCTTTGGGAAAGCTGCTGCACAGCAAACAGAGCTGCTGCCCTGGGGTGATGGCATTTCGCATCTCTGGGCAGGGCAGGGGAGCTGCAGCAGCAGAGCGGGGGACACCCAGCTCTGAGCAGAGAGTGATGGGAGAGGTGGTGACTGGAAAAGGGGTGGCAGAAAGGAGGCAGCAGAGCCCTGGGGTGTGCGGAGTGTTTGCCATGAAGGGGGAGCAGGAACATGAGGAGAAGGGGGACAGCGGCCCTTTGGGAAAGGAAGGAAACTGGGGAAGAATGTGTCACATTATTCAAAATGCAAGTCTGCATGGAGTGAGGAGATAACAATGCCCCTAGTGAAGCTGGGTAAGGAGAGAGACTTGGGAACTGAACGTCTCAACGGATCGGGAAAGAGACAGGAGTAGCACGCCCTGGTCAGGGAGTGGCTGCCCTGTCCCGTTCCTTTTCCAGTGATGTGTCGTCAGCAAACAAGGCAAATCCCTGTGGATTCATGGTGTGCTCTTATTTCTCCTGCCCCAGCTGGTGGTGCAGGCAGGTCTGTTCCATGGCAATGAGATGCTGTGCAAGACAGTGTCGAGCTCAGAGGTGAACGTGTGCTCGGAGCCAGTGTGGAAGCAGCGGCTGGACTTCGACATCAACATCTGCGACCTGCCCCGCATGGCCCGGCTCTGCTTCGCCCTCTACGCCGTCATCGAGAAGGCCAAGAAGGCTCGTTCCACCAAGAAGAAGTCCAAGAAAGCTGTAAGTGCAGTCAGCCTGAGGCTGAGCCGGGCTTGCCAGGGCTGCCGAGCACAGGACATGATTCTGAACCAAGTTCCCTTTGCTTTCAGAGAAATTCATGTTCATAAAAGAGCTTACAGATAATGGCCAATAACTGCTTCAGCAGGAACAGGAAGCTGAGCAGTGGCTGCTCGTTCTTCTCTAGAAAGACCATTAAGAAACAAACCCACATCTGATTGGACCTAAAGAGGAATCGCTTATGTTGGTGTCCCTGTTTCGCTGTTCCACAACTTCCCTGTTTAGTAGTTGAGGTTAAACCGTCATCCGTGTCACAGTTTCTTTCTAACAAGGTCTTTCCTGCAAATCCCCAGTGGAGCAAATTACCAGCCAGGGAGGGGGGATAAACTGAGGAATGTAAACACTGGTTATGGCAAAGCTTTAGGCAAGGTAAAATGGAAGTGCAGACTCTTCAAGGTTACTGTTCAGGTGTTGCAAACTGAGCATAGGAAGTGTTAAATCACTTTGGAACCTCTTGATTTGAGCATCTTCATCAGAGGCAGTGATACTTCTCACTTTCCTCAGCTCTGTTCCAGAACAGGACAGGATTTAATGATTTAGTAACTAAAAGTAGATCCAAGTGCAGCCTGTAACTGAATTTCTGGTTTCCCAGGGTTGTAACTTAAGCCTCAGGCTCTTCGCATGTGAGTTTTCTTTACGAGCAGCAAATGTATTTATTCCTCTGCAAATTATTGTTCCTGTGACCACAAAGACCCTGTTCTGGTGCCTTAAGGAGAGGGTTGCTCATGCCATCTGTACTAGAGTGCAGAGGAAGGAGGCAGTGATGAGTGGGATGCAGATCTCAGTTCTGCTCACTCCTCCTCACTGTTGGGAGGTTCACTGAGCTTTGTTGTGCTGACATCAGTGGGGTTCTCAGGGTTACTGTGCAGTCATGTCTGGGAGCAGCAGCCAGCTCATGAGTCCGGCTTGTGGGGACCAATTTCTGGGTTGAAGCCTTCAGACTGGAAACATTTTGAGGCCAGAACCAGAATTAACAGTTTTATTGCTGGGTTTCTTTTTTACTTAAGAATAGCAGAACGCCGGCTCCTCTTTTGTTGGACAGAAGATCTGATTCATCCACAGGCTGGATGTTTGTGGTCACACTGGAATAATTTTCAGTTTTGAAGCAGTCAGAAGGAAATTTTGCTGTTCTGATTGGCAAAACAAAACCAGTCTGTATAGCTGAGTTGTTAAGAGGATCTTGTTCATGTGTTTTCTGGTGCTGAGGAAAGGTGGATGCATTCTGATGATTTGAGTACAAAATCACAGCATTCACTAGAGCTGAGCACTGCAAAAAAGAATTTTTCCTCATGGTGAGCTACAGCTCTGAGTGAGGTACCCAGAAATCCTTTAAAATGATTGGTAAGGACAGGTTGCACCCTGATTGTTTGTTTGTTTTGATTGTCAGTTTTTGTCCTTACTCAGAGGTTAATTCCAAATGTGCTGTTTATGTGCAGACTGTCCAGAGCAGATAGGTGGGACTAAATCATTCACTACCACAAAAGCAGGCATGTTTGCAGGCTGACTGCATGAGTCAGAGGGTTCATGTCACCCGGAGGGTTGGCTTTCAGCGTTTCTCTAAATCATGCAGGAGATGTCTGTCTCTAGAATGCTGGATCCTTGTTTTTCTGGACCGTATCCACCAGAAATCTCGCCTCGTGTTTTGGCAGGCTCTGAGCTGTGGTTAGATGTCATTTACTCTGCTAGAAAAGGTTATTGCTGGCGGTGGTGTTTTGTTTGGCTTTTCCCTGGGATCTGGAAGCTGATGTCTCAAATGGGATTTTACTGAGGATCCTTGGAGTAATCAAATCAGCTCCAGGGTTTGTGAGAGGCCGCTTGGAAGTGGCTCATTTTGTCACCTTAGAGGGAAATGGGGGCTCTGTGACCTCCCCCAGGTGTCCTTTGGGGTGAGGCTGCGTCGTCCAGAGTGCCCCAGGGGAACCAGCTGTGGCTCCTTCAAACGTGACCCGGTTTGTGGGTGTGTCTGCAGAATTTCTGCCAAGTAACCCCTCTTCCAGTCGGCTTCTGTGCTTGAGCCCTGGTGTGATCTGAGCTCTGAGTGTTGTATGAGCTAAAGTGTTCCATCTGGGGAACCTGACTGCAGGAAGGCTGAGGTCACCGGTGGAATGTGTGTCTGCTCTGGGGCTGGGAGCTGGGTGAGGGCAGGGGACGCGTTCTTTGTCTTGGCCATGGCCCAGTCACTTTCCTTGCTGGAGTCTCCCTCCAAAATGAGGCCGGGTTGGATTTGTGGGGTTTATTTTGGGGGTGTGGCAGGGGATTGGCAGCATAAAGTTTAATTTCTATAGATAGTGTTTATTATTGTACAAAGGAGCCAAGCCTTTTTTTCCTATTATGAGCTATTTCTAGCATCCTTTGTCTTATTTTCCAAAATGCCTGCTCTGTGTTCTCTGTTTCAAAGTTAAGGTTCTTCTCCCTCCCCTCAAACCGTGAAATGTATGGAGCATGTCATCGCTCCCTCAGATACTGAGTGCAGAGTAGTAAAGCTTTTTTGGGAACTTAGAGATTCTCCAGCTGTGTCAGGTATCAGGTGGTGAAGTTTGGGACGCGTTTGTGGGGAGTGTTTGGTGCCTTTCAGCACTGCACAAAGACCCCAGGTTTTGGCAAATGCCTGGTGCCATCCTGTGCTCTCAGAGAGCTGGGCAGGTGACAGACAGGACAGGATGTCCCTTTTTACGGGGATCTCTCCCGCTCTCCTTGTCCTTCCCTTCCCGAGTGTGGCGGGGCGGGTCCAGCCCCCCACGAGCGCTGTCTCCCCCGCAGGACTGTCCCATCGCCTGGGTCAACGTGATGCTCTTCGACTACAAGGACCAGCTGAAAACGGGCGAGTGCTGCCTGCACATGTGGTCCTCCTTCCCAGGTAGGGCGGCACAGGGAGCTGCCGTCGCTCGGCCCCGTGGCTGCTCTGTGCTGCGGTGGCAGCTGGAGCCTGCCAAGGCGAGGCTTTGCTGAGCCTGGCTTTGCCCCACGCGAGGCTGTCCCGAGCCCCTCCCTGGGACAGCTCGGGAGGGTGACGTGCTCGGGGCCAGGCAGTGCCCAGGGCCGGTCTCTGCTCTGCTTTCTGCACCAAAGCTGCGGGATTTGGGTTCAGGGGTTTATGTACTTTGTTTTTCAGATGAGAAAGGGGAACTTCTGAACCCCATGGGCACAGTGCAGTGCAACCCCAACACTGAGAGTGCAGCAGCCTTGGTCATCTGCTTCCCCAGCGTGGCAGCACATCCTGTGTATTACCCGTCCTTCGAGCAGGTGGGCACAGGGACGCTCCTTGGGAGCCACAGGAGTTCCCTCGCTGTGCTGGTGTGGGAGCCGGCACTGGGGAGGCTCTGGGGCAGCCGTCCGCAGGCACTGGGTGCAGGAAAGCTTGGTTAATAGGTATTGGTAACTGAAAATTTCGCGTTTTCCTCTTAACTAACAGACCTTTGGGTGAATACTTTTCCAAGCTATGAATTACTGAGGTGAAGCTGCTCTCATAGATGAGCATTTGTTTAAAAAATGGGTTTAACTGAGCTGCCTTCAAACTGCATTCGGCTCTGTAGGAAGGAAGAGGAATAAAGGGGAAATGAGTGAAAGTAGGCAGCTCCCTCCCTTCAGCAGAGTGATAACATCCCGTGTGAGGGGGGATTTTCCATCTGTCGCTGCAACTGGCCCGACAAGAGGAGAAGGAACGTGCCTGATCAGGGAGAAGGGAGATCTGCTGTGCCAGAGTCTGTGCTCCCCTGGGGCAGGGGCTGCCTCGGAGGCTGGAACAGGCGCTGCCAGGGAGACAGGGGAGCCTGGGCAGAGGTGGCGAGTGCCTGAGCTCTAATGCAGCAGAAATGCCTGAGGGAGGGTGAGCTGCAGTTACAGAGGGACTGAGGAGCCTCTCTCAGACTCTTTATTTGTGTCCCAGCTGCTGGAGTTGGGGAGGAACGGAGAACAGCCCCGAGCTGCACCAGAGGACTCTGAGGAGGTGAGTTCTGGCGTTTCAGCTGCCTGCCAGCCTGGTTTCATGGACCAGGTTGTTCCCACCTTACCCCCGCAGCATTTCTCACCAAACTGGTTCATGCCCCAGTCCTGCAGGGTCTCTCTGAGCTGAGCAAGTCCTGGGGGTCCAGACTGAGCCCTGTGTCTGCTCTTTCCTGTGCTTGCCTGAGCAGAAGCTGCAGCTGAAGGAGATCCTGGAGCGGAGGAGCCACACGGAGCTGTACGAGCACGAGAAGGACCTGGTGTGGAAGATGAGGTACGACATCCGTGACCAGTACCCCCAGGCGCTGGCCAAGCTGCTCATCATCACCAAATGGAACAAGCACGAGGATGTTGCCCAGGTGAGGATGCTGGGCTGGCAGCCAGGGCTCCCTTTTGGATTCATCTTTCAGTGTCTGCGTTCCTGTGCTGTGTTTGGGGGCCCAGCTGAGCAAGGGATGTTTCACAGGTTCCTCAGGGAAGTTCCCAGCTGGTACCAGCTGAGGTCTGGTTCTTCTGGGCCCTGCTTGGGTCTGTGGGCTGTCCCAGATTCATTACTGACCAGCAAGGTCTTGTTTATCCCTTCAAGAAACTGGAGGCAAGAAAAAAAATATTTAATTAATGGGAAAAAAGAGATCTGGATTGAATATTCCTAAATGATAATAAGAGATCAGCACAAGCCACCTCAAGGGATCAGTTTTTGACCTGGTATCTGCAAACTCACTGTGAGGCATCTATAAATAGTGACCCCCCATAAGGAGCTGCTCTTTCATCAGTAGAACTCCAGAGTTATATCTGTTGTCATAAAAACCTTGTTCCTTTTTTTTTGCTATTTTCTTTCTGGTCATTACAGATGATTTCCCTGCTTCAGACCTGGCCAGAGCTGCCTGTCCTGCATGCCCTGGAGCTGCTGGATTTCAGCTTTCCTGACCGTTACGTTGGCTCCTTTGCTATCAACTCCCTGAAGAAGCTGACGTAAGCGCGGTCCCCAGGGGAGAGGCAGAGCCCTTTCTATTCCTGCTCAGGGCTGTGAACACGAGTGACAGCCTCGTCTCTGCAGCTCTACAGTGCTCCTGTGGCAGTGAAGAGAACGTGCCTTTCATGTGTCCTTTGTGTCCCCAGGGATGATGATGTGTTCCAGTACCTGCTGCAGCTCGTCCAGGTGCTCAAGTACGAATCCTACTTAGACTGTGAATTAACCAAGTTCCTGCTGGAAAGGGCATTATCCAACCGCAAGATCGGCCACTTCCTCTTCTGGCATCTGAGGTGAAGGGCAAATGTTTTAGGCTTTTTCTCAGTAATCAAGTGAAACCAGCATTTACTGGGTCCCTCATTGCTCTGTGCAGTGGGAACTGCTGCTTTTTATCTTGGGTGACTGAGTAAGGATTATTCCAGGAGGACACAATATAGCTTTTTTTGTTAGTTTATTTTTGTCTTTTGTCATTGTCGTGGTGGTGTTTGGGTTAGGTTCTGTTTTCAGAATTTATGTTTATTTGTGAATGTCCATATTCATATACATATACAATATATTACGAATATATAAACGCATGCCTGTGAGCTGGAATTTGCTTTGGGCTTCCACGGCCACCTGCCAGCTCTGGGCCATGAGCTCTGAACTGTTCTCGCTCCCCAAGTGATGTTCTCAAAGGAGGGTTGGTGACTGAGTCACCCAGGACGATGTCTCATCACCTCAAGCGATGGTTTTCCTCCATCACCCTCTGGGGTGGGGGCATCGCCTTTCCTTCCCCATTTCACAGAATCGAAACAGCAGCCAAATGCTCTGCCCCCGCTCCTGGTGCTGGTGTGAGGGACAATGAGTCTCTGTCCAAGTGAGTCAGCACCGCTTTAACCTCCTCCCTCCCTCCCTCCTGCCTCCTGCCAGGTCCGAAATGCACGTGCCGGCCGTGTCCCTGAGGTTTGGCCTGATCCTGGAGGCGTACTGCCGGGGCAGCACCCACCACATGAAGGTGCTGATGAAGCAGGTACAGAACGCTTTGGGCCACTGGGTTGCCTTCCCTCACGCTTGGGGCCGGTTCTCAGCTCTTGGCTGTTCCACGTTCATGTTACCCTGGCATTAATGCACTCCTGGCGTTAATGCACTCCTGGCATTTCCCCCTCTGGCACCTCTCTCACCCGCCAAGGGCACTGTGCCACATTCAGACGTGGGGGACTCACATCTAGACAAAGCTGTGCCCAAGGTGTGCCCACAAGCCAGGGCTGCTACCAAACGAGCCCCAGCAACACTTCTGCACACCCAGAACGCCCCAAAAGCGCCGAGGGGCAGGCTGGGCTCCAGGTCTCATCCTCACTTTCCCAGCCAGTGCACCTCCCCTCTCCCTTTGGTGCAGGATAATGTGCTTTATTCCTGGTGCAGTCATTACCTTGCAGTGCATTTGTGCCCAGCAGAGTATCCACAATTAATTATGGAATTTCCTCAAGCAGATATTGCTAAATTTGTTTTGTTGCAGTGTGTGAAATTGCTACAAGTTGAAGACAAAGTGAGAGATGCAACCAAGGTTTACATTTCACAGGGGATTTTAATGTTTTTAAAACTTTCTCCAGGAATTTCCTATTTGTTAACCCTGTTTCATTCCCCCGTTTTTTCAGGGAGAAGCACTCAACAAGATGAAGGCTCTGAACGACTTTGTGAAAGTGAGTTCTCAGAAGGCCCCCAAGCCTCAAACCAAGGAGATGATGCACATGTGCATGAAGCAGGAAACCTACCGGGAAGCCCTCTCCCACCTCCAGTCCCCCCTGAACCCCAACATCATCCTCGCTGAAGTTTGGTAAGGGAGAGAGCTGCACCTCCTAATCTGTGCCAGAGGCTGTTCCACAGTGGAGCCGGGCTCTGGGTTATCCCGAGGTTCTTTCCTCGTGGGAGTCCCAAGTCCTTCAGTGGTTGTAGTTGCTGTAGGACTGGCAGCTTGGATGGCTGATATTTTAATAGATGGAAACTGATGGTAACATTTTCATTTCCTGCAGTGTGGATCAGTGCACCTTCATGGACTCTAAAATGAAACCTTTGTGGATTGTGTTTAATAATGAAGAGACAGGAGGAGGTGGAGTGGGTATCATTTTTAAAAATGGAGATGGTAAGTCTTTATTATGCCTGTGAAAATACATCTTTTAGTCTCAAATATTTGCTGGGGTGAGTGGGCCTAAATTCAGACCATTAAGATGTTCTGCAAATGAGGACCTTTAATGTTCTTGGGTGAGTTTTTTGGCAGTAATCTGAAGCCATAATAAACTCCCCTCTGTATTTCACCTGCTTCCCTCTTTCATTAAGATTTTAGTGCAGAGGTGACTGGATACCCTTGAGCAATAAAACCAAACCTGCTGTGGGGTGTGAAAGAGCTCCAGCAGCCCGAGCTCTGCAGGGTTGGGTGGCTGGGATTTCTGAAGCGCCACACTGGCTGCCGTGGGAAGAGCTTTGGCAAAGTGAAGCAGCCTAAACCTCTGCCAGTAAAATCCTGTGTGAGTTACGGATCTGGTGTGGTGGTTTTACACTGTTACTGCCCCAGCAACCGCGGCTCAGGGCTGGTGGTGTTTCCTGCCTCAACCAGCAAGTGCCAAATGTGGCAAAGGCCACGGGGGCAGTAACGGTGTAAAAGGGGACTTGGGGAGGTACTTAGGACCCTTTTTCCTCTGTGCTGCTGCCCAGACCTGCGCCAGGACATGCTGACGCTGCAGATGATCCAGCTGATGGATATCCTGTGGAAGCAGGAGGGCCTGGACCTGAGGTGAGCAGGGTGCACAGCTGTCCTCCTGCACTGATAAATCTGGGGTGGGGAGGCAGCTCTCTCTGCAAGCTCCTTTTACCCCCAGGAGCTCTGTGGGTGTCCTGGGAGCAGCTGGGCGGGTTCTGTGGGGCTGGGGAATAGAACAGCAGAGGACGAAGGGCGGAGACAGGGCAGGCCAGGGAAAGCTTAACAGTCAACAGCACCCACGTGTGGGCAGGATTTCAGTGGAAGGGTTTCTTTCATCTCTGCAGGATGACCCCTTATGGCTGCCTCTCCACAGGAGACAGGACGGGGCTGATTGAGGTGGTCATGCACTCAGACACCATCGCCAACATCCAGCTCAACAAGAGCAACATGGTGGCCACGGCCGCCTTCAACAAGGACGCGCTGCTCAACTGGCTCAAATCCAAGAACCCGGGGTGAGTGGGCTCCCCTTTCCCTCCCCGCTGCCTGCCTCGCTCCTTTCCTTCAGCTGTCCCCAGCTCTGGGCTGTCCCCAGCTCCGGGCTGTCCCCAGCTCCAGGCTGTCCAGGCTGTCCCAGAGCTCCAGGCTGTCCCAGAGCTCAGGGCTGTCCCCAGCTCCAGGGTGTCCTCAGCTCCGGGCTGTCCCAGAGCTCCAGGCTGTTCCGCAGCCGCCGGCACAGCTGAACCCTCCTGTGGATGGATCCCCATGGGCCCGGAGCACACGGCGGCCGCTGGTCGCTGCTTGCAGGCTCCGTTTGGTCTCTGGTGGTGCTGACCCCAGGCTGGACCCAGCCCAGGACCTTGCCCTCGGTCCCGTTGCTTTCCCCAGAGAGACGGAGCCCGCCCGGGCCAGCGGGAAGGGCAGCAGGAGAAAGGGCAGAGCTGGGAGGTGAAAAGGAAGCAGCACAGGAGCTGTGTGGGCCGGGGGGGTCACTGGATAGAGATGAGAGAGCAGCAAAGCCTCAGTGCTGTTCTGGCACAGCAGGGCCCCAGCAGGAATTGCTCCCAGAGTCCTGTGTGTCTTTTGGACCCATGGAGCTCTAGAAATGAGTTCATTTACTTGAGACTAAATCATTTCCATTGAGACTGTGGCACAGCCTTACTCAGACCCTTCAGTTACAGTTACTGCAGCTCATTTTTGTGAAGCAGGGTGGGAGTGCAGCCTCCAGAGAGCCCTGCAGGGATCCAAACGAGCTTCCCTCCCTTCTCCTGCAGCTGCAAACAGCTCTCCCTGTGGAGCAGTACTGGAGTCCAAAGTAAAATTATCTTTCGCTCTCTTTCTTACCCTCTAGAGAGGCCTTGGACCAAGCCATCGAGGAGTTCACCCTGTCCTGTGCCGGGTACTGCGTGGCCACCTACGTGCTGGGCATTGGTGACCGGCACAGCGACAACATCATGGTCCGGGAGACAGGGCAGGTAAGTGAGATTGTCTGAGCCAGTGGATGTTGTCTCTTCCCAAAGGAGGGCCATGGGCAGGGTCATTTTTCTCTCTCCCACAACCCTGTGGGGTCAGGATCTGCTGAATACAGTAACTGTGAGGAGAACTCAACACTGATCAGCTGAAATAGGTAATACTCTGAAAATATTTCTTCTTTTTTATTTTCAGCTGTTCCACATAGATTTTGGTCACTTTTTGGGGAACTTCAAGACTAAATTTGGTATTAATAGAGAACGAGTCCCTTTCATCTTAACCTATGACTTCGTGCATGTCATCCAGCAAGGCAAAACTAACAACAACGAGAAGTTTGAAAGGTAAGGGCTGGGAGTTAAACTTGACTTCAGCTTTTGAAGCTCTGAATTTTTAGTATTTTTTCCACCACTATGCAGCCTATAGGTGCCTGTACACATGCAAGTAAATAAATTATGAACTGGAGAGCAGGGTTCAGACTACAGAGCTTTGCTTTACAGAATGGTGGAGGTTGCAGACCTCATTCCTTGGCCTCCTCTGCTCCTGCACAGGTTCAGGGGTTACTGTGAAAGGGCCTACATGATCCTGCGGCGCCACGGGCTCCTCTTCCTGCACCTCTTTGCACTGATGAAAGCAGCCGGGCTGCCAGAGCTCAGCTGCTCCAAAGACATCCAGTACCTCAAGGTAAGGGGGTTACAGCTGAACACCTGAGCTGGGGTGGGTGAGGAGGAGGAGTTCAGTGTGCAAGGCCAGATTCTTGGAGCAGATGAGCTCCAGGAACAGCAGGTGGATGTCCAGTGTCCATGGAGATCAGAAATGCCAGGTCCTGGTGCTCAGATCCCTTTGGGTTCTTCACCACGCAGGCAGCAGGTGCCAGCTTGCAGGGGAGGAGGCAGAGCCCTTGGCTCTCATTTCCCCGTTTGCCTCCCATCCCTGGCAGCTGCAGAACACTTTGTACAAGAGCAACACAGAACCTGCTCTGTCCCTGCGCCAACAGAAGCAGAGGATGCAAGTGTTTATCAGAGAAAAAACCCCTGCAACTGCAAGGAAAATTAAAAACAATTGATGGCTACGCCATTCCTCCTTTCAGTGGAGTAATTTCTTATGAATAAAAACATCTTACTGGTTGAGCAGTGAATTATTCAGCTGTGCACTGATTTGTGCCTCGTGCCTACAGGACTCCCTGGCCCTTGGGAAAACGGATGAGGAGGCACTGAAGCACTTCAGACTGAAGTTCAATGAAGCCCTGCGAGAGAGCTGGAAAACCAAAGTGAACTGGCTGGCACACAACGTCTCCAAAGACAACAGGCAGTAGGGCAGGGACCACGCCAGGAGCAGGGAACAGCCGGGCCCACCACGGACGGGCTCCTAAAGGCTGAAGAACGGTGCAGGGTTGGAGATTCCCCATCTCGCTCCCAGCGGTCAGACATTGCTGCGTGACTGAAAAACTGCTGGCCTGTCCTCAGCCACACCCCGGTGGCTGCTGTAGAGCTTTGGGGGACAAGGGAGAGACGTGAGGCAATAAAAGGTAGGTAGAGGTACTGTACCCTTAAGAACTCCTTAAGCTTCAAATACATCTTTCAATGGAAGAGCTGAGGCACTTGTACCATCCCTCCAGAGTGCTAAGGTCTGTATTTCTGTTTTCTTGAAAATTCAGCTGAACAGAGATCCCCCTATGCCCGTAGCCCATCTAGGTTGCCACTGTTAGAGCCTCGAGGCGTTACCTCCAGCATGTGGCCACTCTCCCTGCCCTGTGTCAGTGTCCAGAGGGGGTCAGCTCAAAGCACGCTGGAGCTGACTGGACAAATGGTTTTACTCTGCCTTGAGACAGGATAAAAACGTCCATGCTCTCACACTGCTTTCTGCTACTCCAGAGGCCAAAGAGGAGTTCTGAAGCTGAGCTGGAACTCAGCTGTTGCTGTCTAGAACTGATGGCACAAGAGCAGCTTTGGAGTGGCCACTGGATCAGGTACTTACTTTGCTTTCCAAAGTTAGGCTTTAGTTGAGCCTCAAGTAATTCCTGCATTTCTGCATTTGTTTTGGTTTCAAACCTGAAAACGCTAAGATTGCATTTTCAAATTAAAGTACTTAGTGCTTCTTTTCATAAAAGATGTTAAGCTGTGAGCTCTGTTCTGGTTTGGATCTGTTCATACAAACCCTGTTACCTCTCAAGCACCTGTTGGTAGAAGCAGCAGTTCTGGCATCGAAGACACCTCATTTTAATTTAATTTAACCCTGGGAGAGCCCCTTTTCCTGCACTTCCAGGTGATACTGTGACTGAAGCACTCAGGCTCCACCAGCTGCTTTGGCACTAGGGGGAAATTCTGCAGATTTAGAGCTCTGTGCAGGCTGATCAGCAAGAAACAGCCCTGTGCCTCTGCTCCATTTGAGAGAGTAAACGTTGCTATTTCCTTGCTTATCAAGTGATTAACAGAGCAGAAAGTGTGCAAAAAATAATCCTGGGGCCTGTGCAAGGTGAGATGCACTGAAACCACACCCCCAGTCAGTTCTTGCGGAAGGAAAGACACTACAGTCCAGAGCTGGAAAAGCAATTCTCTTGCAGTGCCAGAGCCCGGAGTCCAGGGTGCTGCAGCAGAGGGACCCTGCTCTCCTCAGCCCCTCCCAGGGCTCCGGGGCACAGACTCCCAGCAGAAATGTCAGGCCCTCAGACTGAGAGCAGTGGCTCCTGTCCTGTCCTTCACTTGGAGAAGTGCAATAACACAAAGGTGTCTCAGTATCAGCCGCAGGACCTGAGCACAGTTTTACAGAGGTTAATTACTCTGGAACCTTGACTTACCTACAAGAAGTACAAATTCCGGGAGTCACCATGTGGGCCTTGTTCCTTGCACCCCCTGGAGCGTATCCTGGATAAATCCTGACAGCTCTGCCGGGTCAGCACACAGCCCTGGACTCCAAATTCACAAAGCAGCAGCTCACCTGATGGTTTTCAGCAAGCTGAATTGTACTAAAGATTGAAACGTAAATAATTTTCAAAACTACTCCATTTCATTACAAGTGGCTTCTCATTTTTATAAATATGCTCAGAATGATAGACCGATTTCTATTTATTTAGAGATGTTTCTGTCATTATTTTTTTTTAACTCTGTACAAACTGATTGTGCTTATTCTGTTGCCTTTGAGAAAAGAAGTATTTTTTTAAGCCAAACTGTGGTTCTGCAAGAAGAGAATGTTTACATGTTTAGCTTTTCAGTTGCTTTAAGGTACATGTTTTGTAAATAAAAAATTAAAAATATTGACAAATTGTACATAAATGCTGCCAAGTCCTTCTGTGCTTGAGAGCAATGACCACAGAACTCTCCTACTCCCCCAGCAGAGGCAAATTAACAGAGTTGATATAACTGGATTCTATTTTGCTCCACTCGGTAAAAAAAGATGCAAACAACCTTTAGAACCAGAAATTTATTGTAGCTTATAGACTTTCCAAACTGACCTGTTACCAATATACACATCTGAAAAGTTATACCCACAGTGGCTACAAACTGCATCAGGACATTACAACCCCTCAGTATTACCATTAAGTCATGATCAGTTTTGGTCTAAAATACAGCAGCTACAGCAACAGTATATGGAAGGATAAGTCTTCTACACATTAACACAGGACAACTGTCAGACATAAGTTAAAAGTTTCCCAGTTTACTTAAAACTAGCAGTTAATTACCACGTAAGTAGTCAAAACCATTTTCCCATTTTAGAAATCTAAAATTTTACATTAAAAAAAAAAAAAACCAAAACAACCCCAAAAAACAGTAAGCTCTGGTGTGGGTTCTTCCCCTGCTGCCAGGTCCATCTCTATTGTAAAGGCACTCCACAGTCCAGGGTCCCCAGAGCGAACCCCGTCCACCCCGAAGGGTGAGAACGGGGCTGCTCTGGAAACCCCGCTGCACAAACGTGGATCAACCCTGATCTTTGATCTCGCTGTAAATGAGGACCCCCAGTGCCCCTCTCTGGCCCTTGCCCCGTGCTCTGGCCCTGGCCTGGCTCCGCAGCCCTGGCTTACCGTGCTCGGGGGGAAACGCAGCCCAGGCTCCTGCTACACGCAGAACAAGTTACTCTTTAATCCACCTCCATAGAAATCAAGCAGAAATTCATTATTCACGACTCTGCATCAGACCGAATAAAGTTAAACAACCCTGCCTGACAGAAAAACCAGCACCCCCCACGTTCGTACCTTCCAGCTACTGCCCTCTGCAATCCCACATTGGAACTGGGATCAGAAACAACCCAAATCACTGAATTAATGTAACTCCCAAGGTTTTCTCGTTGGATGATTTATGCTACAGTTTTTCACCAGCAGGAAAACACAATTACTAAGTGTAAACAAAGGCTTAAAACACCGACAATCTGAATTACTGTACAAGGGGCTGCAGGGGAGCAGCAGGAGTGTTCAGTGGTATCAGCTACACCCCAAACCCTCCCACTGCCAAATTAGAAAAAATGAACAACAACAAAAAAAAACCCCAAATCCCTATCCATGTAGACTGGCAGCCCAGGTGCTCAGGTACCCACGTCTCAGACTTCCCAGCTTCAACCAGTCCCCTGCACCCGACCTGGCTGCAGCGTGAGCAGCCCACACTGGAGTCCTCCCTGAACTCCCACGAGCCCCAGCACACAGCTCTGCCCACCAGCCACGTAGTGTTATTTCCCCAATAACTTAAAAGCCTTTATGCCAAGCCTTAATTGGAGAAAAAAATAAAATGAAAACCAAACTGTGGTGCACAGGGCAGCTGAACCTCTGCAGAGGCTCCCGAAGCCTTTACACCTTCTCCCAAGCTTGTCTGCTCCCTCTGCAAAATAAAGGAGATGAAAGCAAAGGAAGGATTGAAGGAGAGCGGGGCATGAGCGCACATCGCAGTCAAGGCCAAGACAGAGTTACTGAACATCTACACTAAGAACTGTGCCCGTGCTCCTGCTGCAGTAGGATGAGACTTGGAATAGTTCATGCTGCATGATTTTTCACTTTAGCATGTTTTAAACCCCAATCCCTGTTTTCACTACCACAAATGACATAATTACATAATTCCAATATATTTACAAAATATTAAAAAGTCTTGTTAATCTTCTACATATTAACCTCATTCTGCCACTTTACACATGCACTAATTCAGGGGAAAAAAATTAAAAGAAATCAACAGGCTGAAATGAGCAGCTTTACCCTTTGTCAACAAGCAACCTTTGCATCTTTTAGAAAGAGAAAAAGGAACAAAGCCAAGTTTGTTTCACTGAGCAAAAAAAGACAGTTCAGAAATTCATGTGCAATGGCTACAGAGCTGTAGAGTCACTTAGCTGAGACGACATGAAGAAAAAAGTGCAAGGTGGTTCCTCACAGCGTAAAAAAAATCCAGTCACTGAGGCATGGCTGAAGGAAGAGGTGCTAACTACAACCCTAAACATCAGGAACTAGCTGACAGAACACAAACACGGGTGGTGTGGGGGTTCAATCTACTGGCCAGAATGAATTTTTTTGTTTTAAACACCATGAATCCTTGGTACCAATGGAGTGTGTTACCGTGGAGTCTTCTAGAGCGGGAACATAAAGACAAAGGGAGCAGCTAGAATCAATAACTGAGGGTAGAGTCATCCCATTCCAGCTGCTGCTGTCTGTTCACATTCTGTTGGTCCTCCTCCTGCTCTCCCTCTTCCTCCTCACTGCTTTCAGACTCTGCACTAGTGATGTCATCTTCTTCTCCATCTTCACTTTCTTCTTCCTCCTCCTCCTCCTCCTCTTCACTGCTGTGTTGATCCTCGTAAGTCTGTTCAGACAAAAATCAGCTGTCATTACCACACTGGCCAAATTCTCTTTGTCCATTACAAACACTATATTGAGAAGAGCTATTGCAGATTCCTTGCTGGATTTAGAAGCTCATCAGGAATTAGGGAGGAAGCAGAGAAGACAAAGGAAGCAGCATCTGTGAAACAGTTCTGTGACAGCGCTGTCAATGCTGGCACTCTACACAAACTGGCTCTGGAGGGTGATCCCGTACTGGAAAAGGATCTCATATATATAAATAGGATGCAGATCTCATATACATATAAATATACATATTTATATATATAAAAATATATGAAGGATCTCATACATATATATTTTTATATATATATATATATGATCTCATATATATATAAAAAGGACACAGCATGAAGGTCACACATCCTTCTTGTTCTCAATTTTCTGAAAATTCAGATGTCAGCCACGGGAGAAGGAAACGTCATAAACACAGATGTTTTGACAATAAATTCCTGCAAGTTTAGACAAAAGCAGGCTGTGTTTAAGGCACTGAACACTACTGCTGGACACTGGCCTGTAAAATCCTGTTCTGCACCATCAACTCCAAGCTCTGCACGATCCCAAACTGCTCTTGGCATTTGGCACATTCTCTCTAAACTCCCAGTTAATGTCCGTGCCCTGTGCTCAGGGTCGGTTCTGCTCTACCCTCTGCCCAGGGACAACCGCGCCCATCCCCGCTGCAGGACAGCAGCTCCGCAGGGTTACCTCCATGGGGTTCACAGTGATGGTCAGAGCAGAGTCGTCCCAGTCCATCTCGTTCTCCTTGCCCGTGTCCTGGTCGCGCATGGTTCGCTGGTGCGCGGCGCGGATGCGGAACACGCCCAGGATGATCATGAACACCAGGAAGCTGACACAAACCACGATCACCACCGTGGCCGTGCTGGGAACAACTGCAACAGAAACACGGCAGCGGTAACTCTCACACCGTGCACACAGCTGCTCCCACCCCCTGCCAGGGCAATGGTTCATGCAAGGATCACGTGTGCATTATTATTATTATTATTATATTATGTGTATTACACAAAGGCCGTTTGTCTACCGCCACTTAAAACGCCAGGAGGAAAGCAAGAACTAGACCTCAGTTCCTTAAATACAATTACATCAATCTGAAGGACTGAAAACACACGGAAGGCACATTCCACCACACACAGACTCCTCTCTGAATTGCCTATTTTTCTTCCTCTCACATTCTACACCCATGCCAAATTAATGTAATTAAAACAGGGCAGATAGCAAGACTCATCAAAGGAATAGCGCTGCAATTCCTTCCTCCTGCCATTCAGAACAAATTCTGTCCCAGTTCCTCACAGCTCATTATGGAGGTCTGGCAGTCTCCTCCCCTCTTCCAAAACACCAACAGAAAGCTCTTCTGCTGGCAGGAAAGGGAATTTCTCAGGGTTCTGAAAACTCAGCCCTGCCTGCCTGCGCAGCAGCAGAACAAGACCGAGCAGCTGCCCAGTTTATGAGTCCAACACTGGCTTAAACTGTGGGGAAAAAACTCTGCAACACCACAAAACAACAGCTCAACTTCAGTGAGGAGAATCCTGACCTGAAAAGGGATGAGGGTTTGCCAAGTTGTGACCGGAGAGATCAACAAAGGAATGATGCACTGGGTGAATGAACTGTGGCTGTGCAGCAATGTGGTTGGCATGTTCCACGGGGCTGGCTGTGTGGATAACATTCACCTAGGGACAAACAGAAAGTGTTGAACTCCAGAGACCCAATAGTTTAATTCTGAAGATATAAAAATAAAGAGAAAAAAAAAAAATTTAGTGCCTTTAATGTCATTTTCTGCTGTACTTCCACATATGTGATGTAAGCATACTAAATAATAATTAACCTGCACCCTGCTGCAGAGGAAATGCAATTTTAGCCTCCCTGTGCTTTAATGAAAGCCCTTAGTACCAGGAATTTACACATCACACAAGCAAAATAGTGAAGGGCCCAGCAAGTCCATCTGTGGCAGCCCAGACGTGACACACAAAGGCCACTCAGCTCTCTGGAAGCACCATTCGTACTCCATTTGCTAAATTAAGACTTTTCAATGCAACCTTTTCACCTTCACACCTCCATTGGCCATACTATTTCTTCTACTAAACAACAATTTTATTTCAAGCTGAAATATAGGACTAAACCCACATTTATATATAAAATATTGCCTGAAATGCTCACACTTCCTAATATTTATTTACAGGACAAAATCTAAATCAATAATTGATCAATTATCTGTCAGCTGAAGCAACAACTTCCATCCCCCTAAGCCAGGCACGCTGCAGAGGCTCAGGGCTGGCACACACCTCCACTTTGAACTCGTTGCTGACGTAGCGCCCGTTGAGCTCCGAGCAGACCAGCTTGAACTTTCTGTCAAACAGAGACACCGTGTGCCAGTTCCTGTAGCGGATCAGGTGCAGAACCTCCTCGTAGTTGGCCATGGTGTCAACCCCTGTGGGGACACAGGAACAACAGCTGCTCTGAGGGAGACTGGGACAGCTTCACACACGGGACAAACACCACTCCATTCCTTCACCTCGGCTTTCTTGGCTGACAGATTTCCAAGGAGTACAAAACTGGAAACATCACTGACACACGCACGGCTCCACTGAAATCCTGTGCCTTGGTTTTGTGATAAAATCCTGAACCCAGTTAGACTTTGAAGGGACTCTGGGAGCTTTTCTCTGGAATGCTTTAACAGATTCTGAACAGAAAGAATGATGCATGCTCCCAGGCACTGATTATCGGTGCAAGGAACAAGGGCAATTTTCTGGGGCAAAGCCTAACTGCAGTTCCACAGACCAGAGGTGACCTGCTGTGTGGGACAGAGAAAAGAACAGAAGGAAAGTTCTAGAATGTTGTATTTTCTAGAATCACAGCTTTCCACGGAATTGCTGTGCTTGGAATTCTAAAGATAGTCCAAGCTTGAAATTCTAAAAAAACCCGAAGTATTTGGAGTAAAGTGTTAGAAACCACCTCTCTAGAACTGCTCCCTTTGTCAGCCCCTTCAGACCCTGCCAGGAGCAGCAGCAGGAACCCCCACCTGTGATTATCATGCCCAGGCTGGAGCTGCTCATCTCAATGCCTTTCTGCTGCAGTCGTGTCATGTCAATCTCCAGGCTCTCCTGTTCCTGGTTTAGTTCCTCTCCCAGCACTGTCACCTCGCACGTATCCAGGTTGTGCATGATCTCTTCAGATACCAAAGACTCTTGAACTAAAAGGCAGAGAAAAAGCTGAGGACTTAAGCAGAAACACTAAGAACAAACACTAAAATCTGGGCCTGAGGAGAACATGTATTCATGAAATAATGATTTAAAAACTAAAATACAAAATACAAACAAGGGATATTTACAGGAGGATAATGGCCTGGACTTGTTGTCATTTCCAGGTAGTTTTTTTCAGTCCAGACCAGAGGATCTACACCTTCTTTTCCCTTTCTTGATTCTGTATTGGCAGAGCAATGCACGCTCTCTGCCAGAGGAAGATCCTGCCCCGGGATCACGGAGGGAGGTGAGGGCGGGCAGCAGTGGGTGTTACCTGTAGGATCCTCATCCCCATCTCCCTCCGGCTCCACCTCGCGGGTAATGGTGCTGATTATGCGAAGCTCAGGGAACAGGGAAACGCCCTCGGAGCTCTCAAACTCTGAGGCAGAGCGGGCAAAGTGGTTGATGCCACTCAGGCTGATTTTTGGTTCCTCTGGCTGCAAGACCATGACATATCCCTCCACAGAGGGAATGGAGACACAGGCCTCTTCATTGAAACACCTGAGAGACAGAAGCAGTTTGCAGTCAAAGTGGTTGTCTCAGAGGGAGGCACCATTACACACAGTAATTGCTTTATAAATTTTTGAAAAGCTGTCTCTGACCCAAGAGTCTTAGATAAATTCATCAGCTGCCTTGGAAAGTATGAAATCACCACCAAGGGAGCAATCTTACAATTAATTTTTACTTACAGTTACCATTTGGCCTCATTTCTACATTCTGACTTAGAGCCACAGGTAGCACCTTTAATGAAGCTGTGGCACTGGAGACACTCCCAGCACTCTGGCAGCACTTTCCTCCCCACCTCACGCACTCCCTACCCCATCCTCAGGCGGAAAGCAGAGCGCTGGCGTGGCAAGCACACACTGTGCTCAAATGTGTGACGGTCACCCAGCCAGGACCCCCCTTTGTCTCTCACAGCTGAGACCCCTGAACAGCCAGCTCCACCACCTCTGCACAGAGCTGATCAGCTCAGCTCGGCTCCAGGACGTACTTGACAACGCTGGAGATCTTCAGGCGGCGGATGCCGGGCGTTGGGAACTGGCGGGAGTTCAGGTAGGAGATGTGCTGCATGGCCTTGTCAACCCTGTCGATGTCGTCCCCTTCTACGGTCAGCGCTGACTGACTCGGGTTCATGTGGATCTGAAAAACAGAAGAAAACCGTAAGAGAGCACCCAACGAAGTGACTTGAGCTCAAACTGGAGTTCAGCGCTGGTAAATGCAGGATAATTACACCCACATTCACAGCACTGGGTCATTATTCACCGGCCCTGTGGCACTCCCTACCCGCTGCCTTATCCCAGTGCTACGTATTCGCTGTTTCATTCTTTAAGAAAAAATCCAGGCACATCTCACAGTTCTGGTTCAAGTAATACAGAAGAGACAGCTAATATAAAGGAGAAATTTAGCATTTTATGAAGCTGTTTGTTAAAGACCTCGTTAGACAACCTGCACAGTGGTAAAACAGAGGCTTACAAATATGGAGTTTCTCTTCAAGATTTAAAAGCAGAGTAACTTTCATTCCTGAGACCCTGTTTATACAAGGAAAATTTCCCAGTTTTATGTAATTTTAATGCAAAATGCCACAAGAGATGAGCTTGTTATGCAACTTTACCTTCACACCTTTGCCAACACCATCAGCCATCTGCAGATCCAGCCCCTCTTTGCAGGTGTAGAGGCAATCAATCACCTTCTTGTTCTCCAGTTTACCAGAACGAATCATCAGCCCTGCCAGGTTGCCTCGGAAAAACTGAGCCATGCGCAGTTCGCCACCTTCGAAAAATGAGGGAGGGAAAATCTTTACTTGTTTTGGTTCTTTCTGCTTTTTCTTTTGTAAAACAACAAGTATGCCACCTGATACACGCAGTATTATACACATGCGGGTTAGTTTTCATCCATTCTGGGTGTTAACCTTGTGATTATGGCCAAGCACAAAGAAAGAATTAAACAGTTCTCCATGCACGTGGCCTTCAGACAGCTGTGGCCACCCTGAACTGACCGTCCCGTGACAAACATTTCAAAAGCAGCCCCAAACAGCGAGGTGGTGCTCCGGAATCACACACAGAACCAATGGGATGAACCATGAAACCTGGATCCTGCTGGTGGGAGGGATCTCCACCTAACCCAGCACTGCCGGCTCTCCCTGCACTCCACGGGCAGGAAAGACCTTTGTGAAGTCACTCAGCTCATTCTGAGAGAGGCGTCCAAGAGCCACCTGCCCCCTCCAAAGGTGCCGTCTTCTCTCTGCACACCCAAGCGAGCAGTTTAAACTCCGGTAACTCATTTTTAGATATCTGAGTTAAGTCTGAATAAGGGCAACCTAATAAGCACTTTATTCCTTAATGTTTTTGAAGATGACGTCACAATCATCACCTTGTCCATCTTGCTAAACACTGGGGGCCACAAAACACCACCTGGAAATGTGTACTTCAAGCCCATTACTTACTAAGCAATCTGATTCTAGAAAGATGTCTAAGCTTGTTTTAAAAATTCTATGTGATAAAAGATCCTTGGTACAACTCACAAAACATCCAGTGGTGAAATGCCCTGTTACAAATGATACAATTCCCATACAGCTTCAGCTTCTGGAGCCCCTGGATGCTGCTGCCTCCTTGCCAAATTAGAATGTGATGCACAGCTAGAAACCTCTTGCCAGTTACATCCAGACTATTCCAGGAATCCTTAAACTTTACAGGAAGGGTACATATCTTGAATTCATTTTTAAAAATACACACTAATTTAAGTATCTCAACTCAAGACACAAAACCCACTGAATTATCACTAAAATCTGTTATGAGGAAATAGCCCTGGAGCCAATCTGAAACACCTGGTAGCCAAAGCTTTTTCGCCTATTCACTGCAATTAGAATTTTCTAGAAATATCTGATGAAGTGAGTATCCCCTGTAAATTACAGATCTGTCTTTATGAGCAGCTCATCTACATATGAAATCAATCTTGCTCTGAGTGTGGAGCAAAGGTATCTGAGTTCCAGAGGTCCTTCCCAATGCACTGAATAAATTCCATAATAAAGACACATACCTGCATGCATAAATACACACATTTATACAGGATGACGTGTGTTTATGTTTTAGCAAAGTTGAATGAAAGAAATTATAGCTGATATTTTACATCAGCAACTTTTTTACACCACTTCACTGCAATCACAACGGTTGCAGATCTGTACATGGAGGTACATTTGGATGCAACCAAAAAATACCCAAAACAAACAACAAAAAACCCCCAAAACCAAGCAGAAATCAGCGATGATGCTCTGCAAATAGAAGCACAATGAAGACACAAGCCTAGGAGAGGATTATGTGAAGGTCAATGGCCCGATGCAATGCCTGCGTTTCATGCTGTGTGCGAGATGAAGCAATGTCTTGGCTTAAAAATGAAATAAAACAGTAGGGAAAAAACTCCAGCAACCTGCAGAGGTCTCGGGCACAGTTTCATTGTCATTTTCATTTCCTGTATATTCTGTAGAAAAGCAAGACAAAGAATAGGACAACAGGGAAAGGACCAAGAAGTTACAATTTGGCAAACTCTCTAATCCCAGAAATCACCAAGCAGCACATCCCCCAAAGTTTGCTTACGCTGGACCCAGCTTCTCAAGGATTACGAGTTCTTGGAAACACAAAGAGCTGCAATGCAGGGACGAAGCATCTCTGAGCTGTTATGAGAATGAACAGTCATGGCACCACAACCCAGAGAGCCCCACGCAGCAGGAACTGCAGAACACAGCAGAGCAAACCTCACACAAACCACCTGCAGCAAGACAACACGGGTCTCACAACCCGCTCCATTTGAGGGGAAATCACGGTGAGACCCAGACTATTACTGCAAATCACCAGAAGGTATTGAAAGCTGATCAAAGGAAGCCATTATCAACACAGATTTTTTAATCAATAATGGCATCACATTTACTAAGCAGTCAATTTATCAGATGGAAGCACCAAAAATGAAAACTGGCTTTTAAATTTTAAAAAGAAATGTTAAAAGAACTTCTTCAAAAGGATAAAATCTCTCTCTCCTTGGAGGTGAGCTGTATAGGGCAGCCTGAAGAGAGCAGACAATAAAGCAGATGTCTATTTTTATGAGCAGAAATGGTAAAATACCCAAGAGACAGCACCGCTGGGTTGCTCTGCAGAGCTGTCTGCTGGCCAGGCTTCCACTGATGAGAACACTTTTCCTACAAATGCTTTTCACCCTACTTGAAACGAAGTGTTCTGCTCAGTAATCTCAAGTACATGAGGAATTGTTACAACTCTTATTAAGAATCAGCTATCAGTAATGCCATGGCCGCCACAGAAATCACGCTGGAGGAAGACAGGCTGGTGAGCAGCTCTGTACTTCGCACGCACCTGCGGCCACCGAGAAAACAAACAAACACTCATGGAAAACATGACTCAAAGAGGAAACTGTGATACCAGCTTGGAGCAAAAACAATCTGCAGGAGGCAAAACAAGTCCTATTTTGTGCACTAAAAAAATCTGCTGGGTACTTCTAGATAACCACAAAGATTTCATTAAAAAAAGTTAATTAGAAGTATTAGCAATTGTGAATAGTTACCTTGCCAACACGCTCCAACCACCAGCTGTGTTTCTATCTTGGAAGGGTGGAGCGGGTAATCCTCGGTGACCGGGAAGGGATCGTAGGAAACGCCGTCCACGTAAAGAGTCACCGCGGGGAATTCAACGTTGACAACGTAGTGGTGCCACTCTTTGTCACACACCTGAGGGGAGGGAGTTTTAAGAATTCTCCTCTAATTTCTTCTTTTCCATTACAGTTCAGTAACTGATCTGGTGCATGTTTTACATAAACACACGTGCAGATGCACCAACACCCTGCAATACAAGCCTGGACAGACAGAGCTGATCTTTCACACACATGGCACACATCTGAAAAGCAAACTGACTGCCAAACGTGAATAAAAAGTTTCTTTATTCTGTTGCCAATACAGGAAGCTGCACATACTTCCTTTCCTTTAATTTTTATACTAAATAACAGCGTATTTCAATCTAAAAATACCTATCTACATGCAAGCACATCCTGAAATGCTGTTATAAAATGACATTACTTGACAAAGGACAGGTATTTGCTGAGAGCAACAGTTAAAAACACGACTATTTATCACTCAGATGGAGAGGGCTGGGAAAACGTCACGTGCTCAGCAGTAGTTGAATGCCATAAACCTGGAATAAACACCTCCTGTTTTCTCATGCACTCTGCCTCAGAGTGCATTTAGTGGAACTGACATCACAGCTGTAAGACTGACGCTGCATTTTCTGCTTTATATTCAAGATGGAAAGGTGAAGCTGAGTCTGACACTTGATCACAAGTGGAACAAGCACTGCTGGGTTCTATAAACCAGGCCATCAGAAGTCTGGAGTGGCAGGAAGCATTTATTAATTTAATATTTTTTTATTATGATTATTATAATTATTATGTCTATAATTATAATATTATAATAATATTATTTATTATACCAGGGACGTCAGCCTTGGGAGGCTTTCACTCTAGCGCTCTACCAAGAGTCCTTCCAGACGCACCTGATTGAGTTTCCAGTGGAACTCCGCAGGTTTGTAGCTCTTCCCCTCGGAAGGGTCTTGGCGGAACAGGAACACCAGGCGGCAGTTGTGCACGTAGAGGGTGTAGTGGTGCCGGTTCATATCTGCACGGCAGTTTGAATCAACAGCGTTACTTTCTGCAAACCTCGAGAACAAAATCCCCCTGTTCTGCAACTCCACACTTAAATCTCCAAGTAACTGATAGGAAGCAATGCAGGCATGGTAACAGGACTGCAAAACACCTGCAGTGAGGGCAAACACTCCTGAGGAACCCACGAGTAACAGGCTGAGAACAGACAGACGTGTCTCTATCCACACCCAACCCAAACCAGGCACAGCCCTGAAGAGCCAGAGAGAAACCTGTCAGCAGCAGAGAAGGAGCTCTATTTGCAAACAGAAGAGCTTTTTTTGTTAAAATTGGCAATAATGGAAACAGGGTTACCACATTTCCTTCTTATTAATAGCATTTTCAAAATTATTGCTTCTGTGTCATAAGCAGAGAGTGAAATTATGCACAGAGTAAAAAAAACCTTCATCTCTGGAGAAAGAGAAATTATCTTCTCCTAGGGAAAAAAAAGATACAGCAGCAAATGCTGTCACTAGACCTGATATGTGTGTCTTAATGTTTTCAGGCAGCATCCAGAACACGGCTATCTTTGGAGATGCAAACCCGAGACTGCATTGCCAGAATAAGTAATCTAGCACAGCCAAAGGAGTGCATGATGTAAACTGAAACAGAATTAGAAAAACAAGTCTGCCCAATCTGAAGCGACATAATCTAAGATCGAGCTTATACATAAGCACAATACTGATTTTTGAAGTCAACTTCATTTCAATGCCAAGAAAACCCTAAGGTAGAGAAAACACCGAAGGCTGTCACATGCACTGCCAGAGCACATAAAAACCCAACCAAGCAAAAAGACTGTTTATAATTGAAGTATTGACAAACCTGTCTTGTCTGAATTGCACAGAATTGTCTCCTTCTCTTTGGTTCCGGGCCCGTGCCTCATCCACACTGAAATCATGAAGGGCTCTTTCAGATTGACTGTGACAACACCATCTGGAATCTTCACAGCCTGGGTGCCATTAAACTCGAAGACCTGGTCGCTGTCGTGGCCATTATCCGTGGGCAGCCCCACAGTCCAGTTAGCAGCGCTGCTCGGAGGGGGGAGCAGCTCAGCTGTGCCCGAAGCAGCACCTACAACACAAACGCTCAAATGAAAACAGAAATTTAAAAGACCACCACCGGTTTCAAATTGAACTGTTTATCTCAGCACTAATTTCTCTGCACCAACTGCCAGGATTATGCACTACCATCACCCATCAAGCAATTCTCCTTTTGAATAATGTGGCACTAATTACAGGCATCTAATACCACGGTGACTTCCACACATTTGACTTCTGGGTAAATCTCATAATAAGCTAAACAGTTTCCATCTCCACAGCTCTAGAACCTTATTTTCCCTCCATGTGAGGAACCCTTTCATTGATGCCTCTTGTCCCTCAGATGCAGGAGCAGGATGCCTTTCTCTAGACCCTGTACTTGGCAGTGAGAGCAGAATCCATCCAGTGAGGAGAGCACGAGCACCCCCAGCTCACAGCACAGGCAGGAGCAGGTACCTTTAACGCCACACTGACCTCAGTCAGGGAACAGCTCAGCAACTGCCTGGCTCTCGGGGGTTACAGACTATTCAGACTTTCAATTACTTTCAACTGAGGTTGAAGACATAAATCATGAGTGATAATTTATCCTGTAATCTCAATTCTTCCATATGGCTACAAAGGATTCACTGACTTTTCATAAGACCTTTAACTGCAGCATTAAGTGGATGCCAAGGGCCTTTATTTCTAGGGCATGCATAGTACAAATTTATCTGATCCAAGTTAACTGTTTTTTTCTAAACCACTCTTTCTTGGTTTTCTCTAGTTTTTCACCATGTATTTCTCAGATTGCAGCCATTACATCCATCATGCTCAGAACAACAACGAGGCTTTAATGGCTATTCCAGATATTCTTTCAGCTCTTGAACATGAATCTCATCCAAGGGACATTATTGGTCTACATAAGACAGCACAGAGGCAGAAGAAAGAGATTCTTTGGCACATTTGAGAATTATTGTAGAAGTCACCTTCAGGCATTTTCATGCCTTTTGCTGCCAGTTAGGAAACGAGCCGAAGGAAACTACGTGCAAATGAAGACCAGATCTACTCACTGATTTCTGGTCTAACACAAAATTCAAAGAAAAACTAGTAAGCAAGAGAGACCACTTTTACTTTAACACAAGCCTTACCACAGAGCCTGTGGATGGATTTCTCAGAGTAGGTGTCTCTGTCACAGCCTTTACCAATATGGTTGGTTTCCAGTTCCACCGTTGCTTCCACGGAGGTTATTGGCTCATCACAGGTCTCCAAATGCATCCCAGGGAACAGAGCCAGAGAACCAGTGCCTGGCTCATATTCTATTCTTTTGCTCCAACCTGAATATTTATCCAAGGAAACAATATTAAAGATCTCTCATGTTTAACTGAATGTACCAGCAAAAGCTAAAAGTAGAGAAGGAGGAGAGCAAACTAACCTTGCCAGCCAGGCTTGCACGTAGGCTTAATGCTAATTTTAACCAACACATCCTCAGCAGCTCTCTTCTTCCCACAGTCATAGGCTGTTACTGTCAGTTTATACTGATGTTCTTTACCATAGCTTAACTTTTCTGTGTTTTTTATATAACCTGACATAGAAAAAAGGCAATTGTCAGACATCAATAATCACAATACTGTAAACTCCAGAGCCTCATATGAGCATGTCAAATGTGAAAAGCACACACACGGAATCCCATTTTTGAAAGCTTATTCGTTAAAGTTATCCTCATTCAGAATGGAAAACTACAGGCAAAAAACCCCCACTACTAAGAGGCGTTTTAAAAAATAATAGAGCTACCATATTTCCTTTATTTTGAAAAGCATTTTTCAAGAAACACACATGCAACGCTTCATCTGCTCCTTTCATCAGCAACGGCACGCGGTCCTGGCACTGCAGGACACCTCATTTTCATTATTAATTCAAGCTGCTGAAGGAACACCTGTTCAGCTGGGCTGTTCACCGTGTCTGCTGTGTGTCTGTGCTGTTCTTGGGCTGAGCACTGAGAGCCATTCCCACCCGCCCGGCTCCCTCTTACCGTCCTTGTCAATGGCAAAGGGAACGTCCGGAGTCACGATCTCGTAGCTGCAGATCTGGCTGAACTGCGGGGAGCAATCTGCATCCACGGCTTCCACCTTGACGATGTTGTCGTACCTCTTGCCCTCGATGACCGTGGCCTTGTAGGACTTCTCCTTGAACACCGGGGCGTACTCGTTCACGTCGTTCACCTGGATGTGGACGGTGGCCCTGCAACGACACACGGGGCTCCCAGAGACTGCCAACCCTGCTCCTGCCAGCGCTGGGGCACAGCAGCTCCCTCCTGGCCACCAAAGCCGTGTCAGCCTTTCCCCCTGACAGCTCTGAGCCTGCACTGTCCCAGTCCCCGCATTCCAAATGGCCTCCCTACAACCAACCTCGATCCAGTCTCCAATATCCCACAAGACACCACTGAAATGAAGGTAAATGACATTTATACTACCAGGGATTACTCGTTGCAAGAATTACACAGGTCAAACCAAGGAATAAAGAAAGAAAACTTGCTTTGAAGCTCCGTTTCCTGTGTTCTTTAAACAAGAAAAAACTGTATTTACATTTGCCTTTCTTTCTTCCAGTCCACTTACTTCCACAAATGCAAAGGTTTGGGGTTTGATTAACAGGAATATTTGTACCTGGCTCTGAATGACTGTTGCTTTTCTCCTGTTTACAGAAATGCTTTTAGGGTATTACAAATTCTGCCAAACCAGCTCCCTCTTTTCCACATGAAGCCATCCTTCAGCATTCCAGCTCCCAGAAAGGAGAGACCAATGACTAATAAACCAACAACTCAACTACCCTAACGAGGAAAGCAGTGGGTGTTTCTCCAGTGTGTTGCTACATAATTCCGTGTAGTTCTAGGTTTTGTTTACTATCATTGGCTATTTGCAAATAAAACTCAAACCCTTGTAATTGCAACCAACAAACTGCTGCCATTTTACAGAAATCCAACAAAACAGAGCTGTGACAAAACACGTTTTTACTTTTGTTAAAACAGTACAATGCTAGTTTTCTCCTGCTGTCAGAGTATTTGATAGGAACACCCAATTTTTATTTTATGTGAACAAGAATGACAGTTAAGACTGGTCTCAGAGCTCAGTCAAGTGCATTTGATTGGCTGTTTTTGGCTAATAAAGTACTCCGCTGTGTAAGGCAGTGAAAACTGGTTTATCTCTTGGATGTAGAGACAATTTAAATGGAAGAATCCCAGAAGTGGCAGACACGCTTTAACACATCATACAGCCAGATAATCCTAAACAGACTGGATCTTGAATTCCATCCTTTTGTGCCTGTCACTGATCGCTGGTACACACAAACCAGGAAAATAATGCAGTTTCTGACAATGACCAAGGAGAAAAGATGAATAATGAAAAGTAACTAATAAAGAATTACTACAGTAAAAGCATAAAAGCAGAAGTTTTCTAATGCTTATGCTAAGAAGAAAAATCCTCATTGCTATCCTTCTCTTTGAAAACTTCCTTCAAAAGTCAAATGGAGTATCAGAGTTTAAGGATGTATTTACCACAAGTGCAACCCTTAAGGCAGTAACGTTCTGCTGCCTCCTCCAAGCATTCAGTTATAGAGCAGCAACGTCCCGTTCATCACCACGCTGACCTCTGCTACTCTGCTCCTCATCTTATCCATGCCCCTCTCTTTGCCTCACACGAGTGCTCATCTCCCACATGCTCTGCAGATGTTTGCACCACAGTGTCACACAGTTATTCTCAAGTGGGTTTTCTAGAGACCATTTTATATTGTGGTTTTTCCTCAGATAAGGATTAGCTACAGATTGCTTTGTTCCCATTCTTTAATGTAGGCAGAGATGAGCCCCACGCTGTTATCTTGGGTTCTTTGGTGAGGCTGTCTGGAAATGACAGAAACATGCATGCTTTTTGTTAAGCTTAATACAGACTGACTTCTTGAACCAGGTTTTTGGACTTAGAAACTGAATTCTGAAACAAAGTCCCGGCTTGGTATCCCATGCAAGCTCTACCAACTCAAGACAGATTGTAAGTGTATCAACAGTTTCCCTGCTCCTATCCCCACCTGGTTTTCTAATGTGAATTCAGAGACATCAAGGGATGAAGCACTACCACCTAAAAGAGAAAAGAAGGGATGTACAAGCAGCTCATGCCCATTTGGCTGCTGTTTTTTTACCACTACTACCCTGCTTGAGCAGGGAGGCTGGACCAGATGACCCAGTGTGGTCCCTTCCAGCCTGACCCTTTCTGTGTTTACATGAAAAGCCTTCCAGTGTTAACACCTGGTTCACATTTACTCTCAATACACAGAGCCCTCAGAGCCAAACTTCCCCTCAGCCCTCCCCAGACTGGCTTACTTGTGGGATTTCTTTGCATTTGCTCCATCTGGTCCCTTCCCACAGTCGTAGGCCTGGATGGTGAAGCTGTAGTCCTTCTGCAGCTCGCAGTCTAGCTTTTCCTTAGAGCGTATTATTCCCTCACCAGTGGATTTATCCACTACCACTGCTTCAAAGGGAACATTCTGCCCGTGGATTTTAAACCCACAAATCTCACCTAGAGTTAAAGTAAAGACAGGTTAGAGCTGGTCAACATGACGATACATTTTTAAAATAAACGACCAAATATTTTGCAGCCAAGGGTTTGTGAGGGTCTGTGGACAAAGCAAGAGCACTGTGCTTTAAAATGGGTGAATTCTGGGAACTTTAGTAAAAAGAAGCAAACGTCTGCCTTCCAAGCAACTTGTTTACTTTGCATCCATTCATGCAGGAGTACAAAAGAGAAAAAGAGAAATGTAGACAGGCATTTCACAGGAGTACTTGAGACAGCTCTAGGGCAAGAGTAGATCGTATGTGAGCATTCAGCCAAGGCCACTGGTAATATCTTCTATGCCAAGCTACTGGCAATAGCCGGGCAGCTGGTTCACTTTGACCAGAGCAAGAGGTTAAAATGCACAGTTACAAGTCGAGGGATGAAAGAGCTTCGAGTACAGATTCAGCACCATAATTACAGAAATTCTGTCAACAGATCAAAGGACAAAGTCTTCCTGTGCAATGTACCTGGCTAAAATCAGGGAATCAAAATAAACTACTGAATGAGAAAGGTAGAAATACCAACTTCTCAGGCATCCATTTCAACAGCTATCTACTAACAGCGGCCAAGTGTCGGTCAAAGACACTCTCAGGGAATGATTTCGGCGGCTTTCCTTCCATTCAAACTCTTCACCCTACAGACTGGGAAGGGAAGTCCCCAGCACATCATTTTTAACACATCTGAGCCCACGGCTGCACTGAGACTCTGGCTGGCACAGCTGGGTAAGCCCAGCACACGCCAAAAGCCACTCAAGGACTGTTTGCTCACCCACACTGTGCTTCACCTCCGTGACGGGTTCTGGTTCCATATGGGGATTTCCTCACACCAACCAACCCCACTATTCTGCTTTCATAGCTGCAGTGGTTTCTTAGCACCAACAACACTCTCCTAATTAAAACATGTCCAGAGGTATTCACAAAAGGGGGTTGATTCATATTTTTAACCACTGAGGTCAGTCCTGAAGGGTGTGCACTGCAGGGAAGGTGCTTCAGCACTTAAACGTTACTCCACAAGGCACGTGAAAAACTTCAGCTCTCCCAAGGAAGTGATCTACACGTGAAAATATCAGAAAATGCTAATTTTCCCCAAACATCATCTTCAGTGTCCACACAACGTACAAATGGTTCAAATGGATGTCTGATTTACAGATATTTCTAACCAAGGGTTTGGTTACATAACAGTTTTTATCATTATACTTTAAAATAGAAAAAAACTGGGAGAATAAATGGGACAAAAGAGCATGACAGGATCTTCTGTTTCAGTGCTGATTCCCCATTTCATAACCAAAGTTAGTAGGTTAATATTCATAAAAGGGATAGAAAGAACCCTTTATCACCTTCTTTGGTGACTGTCACCTCAAAACTCTCTAAAGGGAAAAAAGACAAACCCAAGTCAGTAACAGGAAAGGTTGAATGGGAGCAAATAAGGAAAAGGCAAAGATGCACACATTACACAGAAAAGCTTTGGGAAAATTGTGTTTTGAAATTCCAGTGGTGATTTGCTGTAACTGTTACAATCTTAGAGTTTTAGTTATGTTAAATATGATTTAATTTTTTAACTCCAGGTTCTCATTTGCAGAATTTTGAAACATTTGATATGTTCATCAAGGCTTTTTTCATTTTTCCTTTTTTTTTTTTAAATAATACCAACTGCTAAACAAGATATGTTTTCATAATTGCATGTTGATGAATAACTACCCATAAAATAGAATTTATCTGATTTATAATATTCTATTTAAAGCTTTGACATAATTTGTGATTAAACACATACACATTAAACTGTGATTCTGATGAACACAAGGGTTTCAGTTTAAGGAGTGGGGAGGGGGAGCTGTACATTTTCCTAGCAGTGTCTTGCTTTTGCAGGTTAAACAAGAAACCATTTTGTTCTACTGCTGAAATACTGCAATGCTGGACTGGAGAGACCCAGGTACTCCGGGATATTCCTCTCTCAGTACTGAGGACGAGCATCAAAGCAGACCTGTACCTTTAAAATCACTTTGAGCAATCTCCTGTTAATTCTCACACCCTCCCAACACCTCGCAGTAACACATCCCAGTCTCCATTCCAGAACGGCCTCAGAAAGAGATGAGGCACCACAGTTACAGAGAAATATTCTTCTTAAAAAGGCAAAATTACAGTTTAATATTGAAGTGGAAATGTGAGTAAGGAACTTTACCAGCTCCAAACAGGCAGTGATCCACAGGAGGATCATGGAAAGCCTCTCACTTCAATATATGTAAAGTGGTTTTCTCTAGGGGAGGGAAGAGGGATGGAAGCCCAGGCACATCAAAAAACCAAGGGAAACGTTTCAAACATCTGACTACGACTCTGCACTGCACTCTCATAACAAAACACATTCAGCTGTGTGAAGGCATCCAGATATAACAGCGTCTGTTTCAAATGCAATAAAAATCCAGTTCCTCTATGCACAGAAAAGGGGAAATCCCTGCCTGGGAGCTTCAGCCATCAAACTGGTTTTAGACACAAACTGTAAAAATGTAACTGTCCTTTATTTTAGTTTTTTCAGCAAAACCACTTAGGATCAAATTCCAACATGATTCCATTTGCAATGTAGGAAAGATTCGCTGAGGAACAAGAATGGCCATTGTTTCTCAAGCAGATCTGCAACAGCCATGGTGCAAAAGACTGATTCCATCCTGTCCCTACGTGCCAGGCAGTTTGACATAGCAAGCTGGCATGACCATATTCACAGTTTCAAAAGTGTGTCATTTCAGATTTTAAACCATACAAATACCCCAAGAAATAAAATCTATATAACCCCACTTGCTTTTGCACACCTGAATTTTAGGATCCTACCCACAGCACAGGGTAAGCAAAGCAGTAACATGGCACTGCTACTTGCCCCACAGTTCACGTGCTACAAAGCATCCAAATGAACTGGTTTTGAGATGTTTCGACACGCTCAAAATTGAAATAAAGCAAAAAAGCTCTACTTAAAGTATTTTAAACCTGCAGACAGTTCAGAAGTTTCACAGCTCAGCTAGAGGGCACAATTAATTAAAATATCCAGCCTTTTGAAGCATGAATAAATTTGATTTATAAGTAGGAATAGACCGGTAAGGGCTGAAGCAGTCGTCTAATGCTGAGCAGGCTTTGTTTGCTGTGAGAACACGTCCCTGGCCCGGTGGGTTTCTCACAGGACCCCCGAGGTGGAGCTGGACCCCACCCTCCCACACCAGGGCTCCTCAGGGACAGGCTCCAGCACTGCTCCATTCAGTGGCACCCACACTTCCACAGATCCCCACGGCACGCTCCTTCAGAATTCATGCAATTCAAACCCAACCATCCCGCACCGACAATTTCCTTACAACGTTTGTGTGTTACACTCAAAATTCCATTTCTGTAAATCCACTGGTCTGCTGCTGCTGCTGCGAAACATCCATTTTTACAGCCAAAACATACTCTGTTTATACAAACATGTTCTGTTTATACAATTTCCAGTTGATAAAAATGTTCGCTTAATGAAAGCAGGTTTATGCAATTTAGACCAACCCAATGGGAAAAGTCTCGTTTCAGAAATGCTTTGACATTGGATTTTCCTCTGCAAACAACAATATATTTGAAGATACTCTGACAGTACCTTCTTGAAAACATCACAACCCAAGAGGTACAAAACTGCCATTTTCAGAAGCTGCTCAATGCTGCTGAACTACCAGCACTTACACTTGAAGCACTTAAGAACTGCCAGAGGTGACTGACGTTTTCCTCACCCCTGAGAACACAGGTCAGGCTTCCCACACCTCTTTTTAATTAACAGATTTTGTGTGTCCCAACACAAGCTTCTTTGTTTGGCAATGAAAAGTTTTTTGTACACAGACAGCAGTTTTATTTCCAGTTAAGAGAACAGAGGAGCCTCTGCCATATGTACCCAATACCTGAGGAAGTGTGAATTTCAGAGCTTATCGTTATCTCTGAACTTCTGAATAGCATGGGTTTTTTGACTAATTAGTGTTTTCACTCTATTAAGACACAAATAAACGCTAAGACAACCAAAACTCTCTTCAGAATGGTAAGAAAATCATTGTTTCAGAACTCCCATGCTGAATGCTGTGAATGTGGAATATAGAGGATTGAGGAAAAGGACAGACACTAACGAAAACAAAACCAAAATAAAACACCAGAAAAATTACCGTGTACACATGAAATCGAAAGAAGCAAAGTAGTTTCTGGTTTGGATACTTGGATACAGCTGCAAATCTGAAATAAAACGCTGGTCCATGCACACACATTTCCTAGGACCTAAAAGCTTTGAAATGTTATGCTTCTGTTAGGGAAAACACACCAACACAGAGCATTTGTCCCCAGGAAAGCACTCCCACACCTTCACACAGAAATGCAGATGAATTCTTTACCTGCAAAACGCAGAGGTGCATCTTTGTCCAGGGCTATTAGAGGGGGGTCCAAGAGCACCGTGTTGTCGTTTTCTGTAACTATGCCATGATAGGTGGTTTCAATCCATGGCTTATGCTTGTTAACTGGAAGGAAAACAAAGTGCAAAGTCAAAACATTTGAAACCGACAGTACCTTTAAAAAACAATTTATAATACTGATTTCAGTATTGTCCTCTTTTATAATTCTGAATCAAGGTTTTAATAAACTACAAGATTTGAGACAAAATCCTGACTAAGTATGTTCAGAAGAGCTGAGTGTCCCTGCGGGCTTTCCAAGAGTAACTTCCCCCAACACGGAAACCTTGGATACAGCTGGGGGACACGAACGCTTGTTCTCCTGTCAGCTTTCTGTCTTGTACAGGGGGCTTCACTGTCATTAAGGAAATAGGTGGAAAAGAGCTCAAACTTCAGTTCTTTAGTCATTGTTTTAAGAGACTGGAAAACTCCACTAAAAAACCTTCCAGGAGAGAATCCTTCACCTCTGCAGAAGAGCCTCAAACTGACCACCTGAGCCTGTCTCAAGATGATGGGTATCAAGAAAAGAAATGAAATGCAGCATCTCTTCTTGCCAGCCTCAAATAGAATTTTTTCTAGTACATCACTGAAGACACAAGATCAAATCACGTTATCTCCTAGGTTATAATCTACTCTGTGACAATGCAACAGGAGAGTCCCTGGGTTATTAAATATTGAGTTTTCTGTTATGCTCCCCAGCTCAGGTGGTGGAGTGTGACCGCCTGAGCAGCTCGGGATGGTTATGTTCCCTTAACGGTACCATTTTCCCCAAGACAATCCTGGAAGACTGCAAGTACCCAGCTGCTCAGGGCCTATGGAAAAACACCCCACAGGGCCCCAAAACTGCTCCTTACCAGACAAAACCAAGTGATCTCCAGCAAACAATGCACAGTGAAATGTAGGAAATGCTTTGCTAGAGGTTACAACAAACACACCAAAGAGCATTCCACAGGCCACATCACCCAGGTTTGGGTCTTCATGAGATCAAGAACTGAAAACTTATGAAATGCACGCCTGTGCAATCACAGCAACACACACGCTACAGCTAGAACACTGTCACCCAGCCGAGTCCTGCTATTTCACCTCTAACGAATTATATAAGCAGATTGTCGAAGCAGGCAGAGATGGAAGGCTAACCCCGACGTTTGAATCCTGCCTCTTCAACAAACTAAAATGGATTCATGTCATGTGCCATATGCTCACCCAGGGGAATTAAAAAACAGTGATAAAAGACACTTCAATAAACAATTAAACCTAGAGAACTCATACAGGAAACCATAACACTCCCAATATGCTTTCATCTGCAATCTTCCCCCGGTTAGTGGCAACAGCAGACAGGATATACCATCTTCATCCATAACAATGCCGCAAGAAAGAACTCACAATGAACTGTTTTAATGCAAACTGTGTTTAATTACTCCATGTGGTTTTACTTAATCTGGCAGCACTCTCTTTATTGCCTCAGTGGGCTGACAGAGGCACACTTTCCATGTGCAGCACCAAAGGGCCGGTTCAATGCCAGCCACACCGTTCTGTTCACCCCGAGCGGCTCGCTGCTGCAGCACCTCCCGGGAACGCGGCGTTTCGGAACAAACCCGGCCCTGCTCAGAGGCTCCAGCACAGATTCCTCCCGCCCAGGGAAGGTGCCAGTACCCGCTCACGTGTGAGCCTCCCACGGAACGCTCGCTCCCTGTTCAAACCCGGTCTCACGAGAACCATCTCACCGATACAGCTGTGGCTTCAGGAGCACAAGGAGGTCACAGTTGTGTATTTTTCTGTCAGTACATCTCGGACAGTTATACCCCAACTGAAAATCTGAGTCCTTTCATCCATTCATCTCAGTCCTTGCAAGGATGTGGTTTAAAATACCAGAACAGATCTCCGCCAGAAAAAACCTCCATCTCCATTCTAATGCTTCTGAATGTGGATTACAAAAATACTTAGTTTTTTTTAAAGTTCTGAGAAACCTTCTCCTAATTTAGCAACCTCCTAAATCCCACTACTGCTGGGTAGGGAGTTCTATAAAACCTTGAAGTACTGTAACCACATATGAACAGAATTATGAGTATGCTGAGCATCTGCAGAGTCTAGTGAACCTTCAAACAACAGGCCCAGTTGAAAGCAAAGTCATGTCCTTTTATTGTGCTGCAGACAATAAAATCATAAAGCTTAAACCCCTTTGTGTTTTGGAAGGCTAAAACATCCCCAGATTTTAAAACATAAAGCTTAAATCCCTTTGTGTGTATGAAGGCTAAACATCACTGGATTTTAGAACACCAAACCTACTGCTGAATATCCAGGAAAGGCCGGTTATCCAGATTTGCGATCTACTGACTCCAGCATAACCACACACTGGAAGGAATTCTCAAGCCAGCATGTGAAATATGAGATACAGCTCACGAGCAATACATCACTGCTTCCCTTCAATCAAACTGAACCAAGTATTATTCCGATCTCAGCTGCTTAAATGGCATTAAATGTTGGACTGAGAAGAGGGACAAAAATGTGCAGGGGTAGTTTAACTGTCACAAAACTCCTGCAATCTACAGAAGTTGTTCAAAGCCACACTGGTAATTTCAAACCAGAAGAGCAGCCTATTCCAAGCTTGACACTAACGAAGTGCCCTGAGCTGTTAATCTCTCGCCATTTAACTGGGATAAACCAGACTGGTTTCCTTGAAATACAATATTCACACTATTTGTAAGCGCCTCAGCTGGAATCTGCTGTAAATCCCAACGAGCATTTAATGGAGTCAAGAGGGGGAGCGGCGCTGGCACGGGCAGCTCGGCGATGTCTCCTGGCTACAGTGGGCACGCAGAAACCCCGGGGCCAGCGAGGCACGGGCGCTTCTGGTGGCTCCCTGCGTGGAGCAGCTCCTGAGGAGCCTTCCCTGCCGCCCGGCCCGACGGAACACGTCCCGCGAGGCGAGCACCAGCCACCCCCAGCTCTGCCCCTCTGCAGGAGATGGCTGCTACCGGGGAAAGAACTGCCCGTGTGCCTCCAGCACCGGGTTTGGAAACACCATCTGCTCCAGGTAAGCGTGCTCAGCGCCTCCCGAACCAGAACAGGCCTGTTCTGCAGCACGGGGGAAGCTCCTCAAAGCCAGGATGCTCCCTTCCCAAGAGCGACGGCTGATGCTGCAGAACAGTTCAGCAGACAACCAGCAGCACCCTTCTCCTGCTGCCTGGAAGAATTAATGAATGTCAATGAACAGGTAGGCAGGGCAACCAGGTTAGGGCTAGAATGGAAACTTTAATCAAAAGCTGTTAAGACAATCAGAATTAACTCAGTTCTGTAATTTGAAAGCAAACATTAAAATTAAATGTACTTATCAAAGTCCTTTCTGAGGACTTCTGTCATTTTCCTACAAGTGGTCAGAAGTTCCTTTGACTGAAATGGGACCTGGCACCTACACAACCGAAGATTTGAACACACCTCAACCAGAAAGGACGGCAGCTGGAACACCTTTTCTTCTGGATAACTACTTCTAATATGCAGTGCTGTCTAGCCATGCTGCATATTGTTAGAACTGAATCAAGATGATTCATGTCAAAACAAATTCTTAAGAATTAACTGGTTAAACACATTAAACTCAATAACAAGTTCTAGAGTTTGAGAGTTATTTGTTCAATTTAGTGACAGTAAACACAAAATCCTCATTCTGAAGACGTACCTTTGAGACCTCATGAAAAATTCAGAGAAAAATTCACAAAAAGAGAATTATATTCTCTGTCAATACAGATGAACTGCACTCCATCTGCACCAGATGAACTAGTAAAGAGCCCTTTACTTCTGTCCTGAAGGTCTCACAAAAACTGATTAATGTATATCTTTTGCTTAATTGTCTTCTTGATGCAAGAGATCACAAGGATGCCTTTCAGTGAGCCAATAAAAACTCCAACGTGTCTTACCTTGAACAGCTGTAATTTAGCACTGTTCTAATGAAATCTCAAGCCATACCATTCAAAGAACGAGTCTGTGTAGTACCTCGGCACAGAGAAATACAGTCCGGCCAAGGAGGGCAGAGCTACACAATAGAATTTGCCTTCTCCACCCTGAAAGTAAAGCTGAATTCGAAAGGGCGTAGCACGGCCTGATTACAGTGTGTGCTCGTCCTGCCCCGCCTGCCACTCACTGCTCCTGCCTCCAGGAGAAAAGACCCAGGATTAACTTCGGAGAGAAACAACTTGGAATAAACCAGCCGTGATGAAAAGATGCATTGTCTTGGTTTATTTAACGGAGTCTTCTCATACCAGAGTTTATCAAAAGTCATCGTCCTACAACCAGGTACAAGCAATGGGTTCAAACAGAACAGACGTTCTACCTGAATGCCGACTTTCTCGAGAGCGTGGAACTCACCCACAGCAGGAGCTTCCACAACAAACCACCATTTCCACTGCTGGGAGCTGGCAGCAGCGACAACATGAGAGACGAACCCAGGAGATGCCCCAGGACAGGGATTAAGCGAGGGCACCCACAGCCACCATAAACCTCTACAGCTCCTGGCTGAGGAAAACCCGTGGCTGAAATTCTGCCCACAATTTCACATCTCTGTCTTGGATTCTGTGCCACAGTCAAGCAGCACTTGTAACTCCTGCTCCAGAAGCTCAAATGCCACACACTGGAGCACACGATAATGTTAATAAACTGTCAGCTGCCCACACCATGAGCCTGTACAATTAACACTAATTCTTCAAACACCACATTCAAACCACAGCTGTAGGAATTCAACAGGGTTTTCCTGAATTATATTTTGTCTAGAGAAAAATCTCTTGTTTATCACCACTTACAGAAAGTTTCCTGCTCTCCACTGAACCAGTTGCCTAAATCTGATTTAATTTGTACAAAGATACATGGAAGTTTTGCTATAAGCCTGATGAAGCTAAGAGACATGCAAATGACTGATTAGAAACTATTTGCAATTTTTACTATCCGCAACTGCAACAGAAGAAACATTCAGAGCACCAAAGACCTCAGACAGAGGATATACTGACCAAATTTGAATTTGGATAAAAGCCTGGCAGGGAAAACAAAGATTCCACCACAAAACAGTTTAAATAGGATTAAGACAACAAAGCCTTAATTTTTCAAGTGAAATTTAAAATGTTTTACACTAAAGAGAACACTGAAATAGAAAACATAAGCTTTTAACTACAAACATTAAATTAATAAACGTTATCTTAAATGTTGCTAATTATAGTGCGAGAGTGGAAACCCCTTCCCTTTTAACTGTTGCAACGTTTCTAAACTCCGATCCTTGAAAGGAAACGGTATTAGAAACACAGCAAACATCACCCCGGCATAGCTGGCGCTTCTGGCTCTGCTTGTTGACTCCATTTAAAAACAGGGAAACCCACTGGGAGCAGGAGCTGCAACTTGTTTTCAACGAGATACAAAGCAAGTGAGATGAGACCTAATACTGTAAACAAAGGACAGACAGACAGTTCTTCAAAGGCACTGAGGTTTCCAATAATCCCTTCTAAAGGCTCCTAAGGAGGTTTAGTCCCTACAGAAGCCAATGCGAGTCAATTAGGACAAAACAAATAAATCAGAGTGCAAAACAAGATTTATTTAAGACCAAGGCTTCCGCCTCACTAAACTCTCCCATGTTTCGAGGTATCGCTGCTGTCTTTGACAAGAGCAATAACGCTACGAGATGTGTGACCCTTAACATCATAAACCACATCTCAGAGATACTTCTCCCAATGGAAATAAAGAGGTAAGGCTCAGAAAAATGGTGAAAGTGCTTTTGTTCAGAAAACTTTAATGACTCCAGAAGTTTTTTCCTTTCTGCAGAACAGTTTCAGAGCCACAAGCCACTCAGCTATCACGTACTTGGGTAGGAAATGCTGCTTTACCCAGAATACCAGAATTCTAAGCTGTGGGATGGTCACATTATGCAGAGCTGTGGCCTGACCAGGCTTTAACTTCAACCCTTCTAACGTCCATGAGAAATTGAAGCCCATGAGCCCAGCTTCTTTCCCTCTCCTTAGAAAAATCCTTGCAGTTATCTGCAACTGGTGATTTGGTGCCCGCAGAAACGTTAAGATCTCAAAGCAAAGATACATTTATTAAGTCCAGAGAAGTTTCTGTTGACAAATTCTCCTGCTAACTCAGCACAGACAGCACAACCTGCAGCCTAGGAACACGGGAGAAGACAACCACCACAAGAGTATTCCAAACACAACGTAAACCATGCTTGCCCAGGCCATCTCTCCTCCATTTCAGTTTCCACAGCAGTGTATTGTTTTAAATAACACATACAGAAAAAGAGATTAAAATTGTTTGCATGAACAGATGGCTGTATATAATGCTTTCCCAAGCACTATAGATCGCAGAGAGGTCTAGTTGGTTAATTCTATCTCTTCTCAGTGGTTTCTTACTTTCACAAATACTTGGAGAATAAAAAAACCCAGGCCCCATAAATAGCCAAATTGTCTCTACATAATGCTTTAGGGTAGTGTTACATTTCCTTGCCTCCAGAAAGGAGAAAGAATCCTACCTAATCCCCAGCCCTACATTACAAAGGCTGTTCCTGTGTCAAAGAAACATCTGCAGCAAGACTGTGGTAGTAGCAAAGTGGTTTGTGGTTTGGATTTAAGACATTCACAGCACCACATAACTTCCTGAAATAATCTCAGATCAGCAAAGCTTCCTCGAGATTGTATTACTTCCATCAATACCCTTGATAGTAAGCTGGACAGACCCCAAGACAGGAGAGGTCTATCGCTCTACCAGGTCAGGAGCCGGGGAAGCAGCAGCCGGGAGCTGCTCTGCCTCCTGCTCCGGAAACTCCTCCATTCCACCGCCCACCCAGCCCTGCTCAGAACCATCCCACTGCTTCACCCACAAACACAGTCCCAATGCCCTGCTAGGTACTGCTCTTCCACTGCAACAAGCTTAGAAATATTTGGGTCAACTTGATCAATTACAAAACAAATTCGATTAGATTAAGAGTGTTGCACCAGCTGCACAGGAAAATGGCTCTTTAGAACCCAAAACCACTCTTTGCACCCCTAAAAATAACTACAGGGAAGGCAGCAGGTCAGCTAGCTCACACCTGCCTTTTGTGCAATCGCATCCCCCGAACGCTATTGCCCTTTCTTTCCATCACCAAGAAAGAAACCACTTTCACTGCCCTGTTCCAACGACAGGAATGGCAGAACTGGCAAGTGGAACTCATCACTCTGGCGTAGCCTTTCCAGTCCATTTTTGCACATTACTGAACCAAGCACAATTCCATTTTCACCACTTACAATAAATCTCAGTGACCTCGGTCACAAGGACTTTTGAAGTCACAGATTAAAGAGACGAAGCTGTGTTTGGGAAAAAAAAAGGAACTGGCAATACAGCAGAAAATAGAAAGCTTACCATAAATGCTTCCAAACAAGTGCCTTTCCTAACAACAGGAAAATGAAAACGAGTAGCCCTTGCAGCTTTCCAGGCGCTCTCCAGAGCTTACTTGTTACTAAATGCACCCCCACATAACATTATTAACAGGCCTACCTACAGCAGCCAAAACGTGGCAAGGACTAAAGGCAACTGCACATCCTGACCCGAACCAGCCCTCATGCTGTAACTCAGTTATGCGTGATGAAGTTTAACAGATCAGGACCTGCAGTCCAGCAGCTCTGTAGATCTGACTGAGAACAGGTTCTGCTTCTAACGAGCTGCAGAAAAGCTGCCGACCAGCGCTGTCCTGGGTAACACTCCCTGTATTTGCCATTTGTTTTCCAAGCATGTATCAGCTTTCTTGGAAAATGGGTTTTGATCTTAACCTTATTCCTAATTTCAAATGATGGAATTCAAAGACACTGGGCTTGTGTACTGGTATGGTAAATATTACATTTAACGATTCCAAGAACGCTGGTGAACAGATCATACTTCAGGGATCTCACACAGGTAAATGATGGCCACTGTCAGAACAGCTGGCAGATGACTTCCCAGACTTACTACAGCAGCAGCTTCTTGATCCCACACAGGGAAACTGCAGCAAGATGTGTCCTTAACAAGCTGGTTTTTAGATCAAGAACTTCCCTTCAACGTATTCATAAGCCATTTTACAGCCGCACGTCTAATGTGCGCTCCTATTCAACGCTCTTAAATCTCATCATACGAGCAGCTGAATCTTGCAGAAACAGCATTCGCGATGCCAGGGGTAACCTTCAGGTGAGGAAGCGTCTCCGAGCCTCTCACTGAGGGCTGCCGGGGAGCAGCCCCGCAATGCGTATGCTGCTGCTGCTCCTCGGGATCAATCAATAGCCACCAGGCCCGCGCTCACACCGCGAACCCGCACGGTCCGGCCCAGGCGCCGCTCGGGCTCATCCCCGCACGGGGCTTCCCCACGCCAGGCGAGCCAGGCCCGCCTGCCCGGGGCTCTCCGAGGGCTTTTCTCCCCGCTCCCGCCCGGCTCTGCCCGGCCCCGACCCGGCCGGCTCTGCCCGCGGGACCCTCCCGGCAACAAGTGCCGCCCCCCGGCCGCCCCGGGCCCGTTATGTAACAGGCGGGCGGACACGGCGAGCGCGGCGGCC